>VYXH01012778.1:769778-832237 GCA_013397275.1 Burhinus bistriatus | reverse complement strand
GATCCTCAATAAAAAAAAAAAAAAAGCCTCAGCCAGTGTATGGACAAGATTGAGTAGGTTTTCCATTGGGCTTAAAATAAAACCTTCAACACTGCTGGTGTTCCAGTTTTCAGTAGATCGTTATCCAGAACACCAAAATTAGGTAACAATAAAAAAAAAAGCCTATAATAAAAAAGTTCAAGATTGGCCTGGTCCCTTCCTTGAGACTAATGCCCTCTTATTTAAAGATTCAGTAGTTCCTTCCAGGGAGAGCTGTTATCAAAGGACTCACGGGAGGGTGAAGTCATCACTCGGCATCAGTATTGTACACATGCTTTCCCACAAAGTATTCTGCTTTTATTGGGTGTCCTGGAGGAACTACTGCTTGGGGCAGGGGGTGGCAGGGAAGCACAAATCCGGGAGTTGCCATCTGTGTGTACTGTAATAATCTTGTTTGTTTCTGAAGTCTGCATGGGTACATGCCATTTCTAAGTCAGAATAATGAATTGTGGTGTGACATGTGCAGAGCCGCATACTGTCTGGTAACTGGAGCCAACAGACAATACAGACAGCACAGACGTGGGTAGGTGCTCAGTTGGACGTCAGCAGCACTGTTGCTTTTAGGCTTGCTGTAGTAGCTGCACTGTCCTGAGGACACTGGCTAGACATGGGAAGTTAAAAAGCTTAGAGTGATCAGAGCAAATTATTCTCCCTTTCCAAGGGATAGACTTATTGTCCTTTTGCCATACTCCTAGATTCTTGTTCCTCTGCGGGCAAATTCACACTCTTTCATGTATTCACAAAGTTGTTGCATAGATGCTCCACCCTGCTCTGCTGATCTCACACACACCTGTGCTTTCGTTCTTGGCCCACCTCAGTCTTTCTTCTGCTAATGCTGGCTGCCCTGGCTATCTGATGTTCTCGCTTCCTGTTACATCATGTCTTCTAGTCCTTCCTGCCTGCTTGAGGCTATGATTGCTAGTAAAACTCCATTTGCCTTTCCCTTTTTCTCCCCTTAGCCCCATTACTTTCCTCTCCCCTCCCTGGAAGCTGCTTTCATCTTATACTGCTTTTGGCTTTCAGGTTTCTTTATTAAACTTACCTTCTCTTTTTCAAATTTATCCAACGTTGTAAAGATGCTGGCAGTTCACAGAGGCAGCAGAAATATTGATCATACTTTAAAAACTCCATGATCCAAGATAAATGAACTTAGTAAATGGGCTCATGTGACAGGCAGGGAATGGGGGTCTGAGGGTAGAAAAGTGATTTTTGTCTTGTATAATGCACACGGCTTTTTGGGTTTTTATCCTCTCCTCCCATGTTTAGAAGAGGTTAGAGTTCTGAGAGAAAGATAAGGATGTTTAGAATGCTGAAAAGAAGAGACTGTGCTATACGTGAAGGAAACAAACAAATATAGTTTCCCCTTAAACACGATTCAAAATGGCAATGAAGGTGAGATAGCATGAATATTGAATTGGGGCTGGCAGTGTAATTTCAGAGAGAGTGTTTTGTTTGAACTTCGTTTAAAAACTTTGTTCCCTTGTCTTCACTGCAACTGTAGCATGGTTTAAAACATCTTTTATTTTTGCATTATTTAATTGTCTGTGTTTATGTGGCAAGAAGAAAAAATGTAAATATAGCTTGCATTTGTGAAAGAACAAGTCGGTGATAGTCTGAAGAATATGGTGGGAGGACCTTAAAGGTGAGAACGAGAAGCTTCATTTTTATCATGGAAGAGATAGAAATGAACTGAAAGGAATTCCAGGTGAAATGATATGTGAGAGTACAGAGGGAAGACTCGAGCTACAATATGTTGGTTGGGCAAGAGAAAATGAGTGACAAACGATTGCTTACACTAACACATGTAGACATTATTATGAACTACTGGCATTTTAGAAATGAGAGGAAAAGAAGTCTAGATTTGGGGAGTGTTAAAGGAGGGAAACAGTAACATAGCTGTTGCTACATCTGGCTCTTTTCAGTGGAGCTCGTTGAGGGGACCAGAGGCAATGTGCACAAACGGAAGCCCAGGAGCTTCCCTCTGAACATCAGCAAACTTTTTTTACTATGCGGGTGACCCAGCACTGGCACAGGTGGCCTAAAGAGGTTATGGAGTCTCCCTCTGTGGAGATATTAAAAAAACTTGCGGAACGCAATCTTGGACAACTGGCTCTAGGTGGCCCTGCTTGAGCAGAGGGTTGGACCAGATGACCTCCAGAGGTCCCTTCCAACCTCAGCCATTCTGTAGTCTGCTGTTGGAAAAAATGACTTTATGATGTCTCTTTTTGGATATTGTTTTATTATCCTTTTTATGAAAGGTGAAATAGTTTTCAATAATTCATACCATATAAAAATTTTTGTGTTAAAGGTGTCTTGTGTAGTCTTGATGAAACATGAACCATTATGTATCCAAAAGACTTTAAAAAATATTTATCTAATGCAGATGGTTTCTGAAACAGTAAGGATCCATAAAAAGGGTAACACCTCATTCTGTCTTTATGCTTGTGCCTGGAAAATGTTTTAAGTTTCTAACAATACAATTTTAAGTTGACTGAGGTAATTTTAACTGTCTGAATATCAAACTCTTAGAAATACTAAAGCTTATGTGTTGTGCTGGTTGCATATTTCCTATAGCACTATACTGATAAAGTTTGAACATCAGAAGTTGCTGGCAAGTGATAACATCTTTATTCCCCTTTCTCTCTTCCCCAGTGCACACGTGCACACACACATATTATTAATGTACTCGAGTCCATTTCCTATCACGTTTCTCTGTGCACTTTCATTCTGTTCTGGTTTTGATGTGTGTCTGTGAAGAAAAAACTACATTGCCCTGAGCATAAGCTAATAAACATTTTCAACCCCCTAAAATTCCCAGTGTCGAATAATAGGCTTCCAGGGCAAGCCGTGACTTGTATTCAGAGATAGAGGGACAGAGTCCAGAATGGCAGATGGTGACCTGGGGTAGCCAAACTTTGGAAAAGTTCTGGCGGGAAAAGTCTAGAGTGGAAGTGTCTTAGTGAATTTAATGTTATTTTGAAACAAGGGAGAAGTCTGTGATGAAAAGCCGAGAGAGTGAATTTGCTTGTCTTACATATCATAGAATCATAGAATATCTCGAGTTGGAAGAGACTCATAAGGATCAGTATCTCCCTTGAAGACTTTTTTTTTTTTTCTCTAATAAGCAGTGTTTTTAACGACATACAAACTGTAACTGAGTAAGTGTAGCTGTTAGAACTGTTGAGGTTCTATGTATATCCTCTAATTGATTTGTAGATATTATAAGCATTTGAGATCATGGAAAAATGCATTTGGCCAAAAATCTACAGAGAAATAGAATTAAACAAGTACATTTCAAGGAATAGTGGCATGCAGCCAGCATATTGGCAGTTCATAATGGTTGTATACAATTTTTAAACTCCTGATTTATTTAAAAATATTTTCCTTGATAATTTTTATTTTTGTCCTTTACTATGCAAAATCTGTCCTTTCCAAACCATGCATTCCTATTGTAACTTAGCTTTCTTGGGTACATACAATTTGAAGGCTTCTTTCTGATGAATCCTGGCTCCTACAATGATAATCATGCTTGATGAGGTTGTCAAAGAGATTCTCTCCTAAAATAAATTTTACTGCTTTTACACCGTAATACTCTCGTTGCTCCAAAATGCTAGTGTTTTTATCAAAATAAATATTTTCATTTCTAATGCACATTTATTTGTGGTTTCCTTCTCTTCTTTATTTTACATAATTATTGTACAGTGATATTTGCCCTACTGAAGTAGATACAGAGAATAGTCATGTCACCTCTGTGCCTTTGTTTTGCTGTGTTCAACATACCAACTTTCCCGTCGCACAGTGGAGCAGGGCAGACATCCCTTAGGTAGCAGAAATTCAGACTAATAAGTGCAGGTAGTACAGTGCAGCACAGTGAAGTCCTATCAAAAATAGTGTAGTCATGCTGGGTTATGCCATCTGTGAACTACAGTAAGTCTTGCTTTTGTTTTAGTGCAGTTTGACCCTGCTATATAAGTCAAACAATAAGCTTGAACCAATTTAAAACTACTTGATCAAGTACAATTCACTGAGAAAGGGAATGGGATCTTGTGTGTTTTCAGTACATCTATTATGCTGCAGGTACAAAAAATAATGTTTTGGATTAATTATAAATTTTAGCAATGATAGATAATATATCTGGAGTTTAAAGTGAAAGATGTTTTGCTTCAAAAAAACCCAAAATATTTTAAAATGTGCTTTTTTTTCTGTAATTCAGATAGAGTTTTGATTCGAATAAAAGACTTGACAGTGGAGAAGGCTGATGAAGTGGTTTGGGTTCGTGGCAGAATACATACAAGCAGAGCTAAAGGTGAGATGCCTCCAGGGTTTTTATTTTTATTTCCTTATATTGTTAGTATGACCTGAATATTTATTTTGGCTTCACGACCTGTTAGTTACATCTTGCACACAAGAAAACTTTTCCACTTGATTACTCAGTGTTCACTTTGACTAGTTTTTTTTCCTCTTTTTTCCACCTTTCTTTTCCCAAGAGGGGAAGAGGAAAGTTTGTTTTCAGCTGCGTGGGAATCGGGTATTAATATTACATTGTAGTAGAAGTGAATTTTGGTTTTATTGTATTACTAAATAATGTGTGGACAATTGTAAATAGTAGGAATTTTAAAATATTATAGTCATTCTCCTTTGAATGTTAACAATTGTGAGATGAAACAGTTACAAGCTTCTACTGTAAAATGTACTTTTATTATAAATGTATCAGTTGTCCAGACAGGCCATATTTGTTCTACTGTGTATGAATATTTTCACTATACCTTTTCCTCCACATGAAACAAAAATCTGCATTAAAATTTCAAAATTTTTACTTTTAGTTACCAGTATCTGATTGTATCAATTTGAACTTAAAATAAGAACCATCATCTTTCTTTAACAAGACAAAGGGAAAATCCTTTTATAGGTTCTCAGTAGTGTGGGCTGTCGTACTTGGCTGGCTGACAGCCATATTCCTTCCCTGGAATCAGAAGTTCTCTCTGGAGATCAGTTTGCCATATGCAAACTTAAATAGGCTTTGGCCTTTTCAGTTGACATCAGATGCTGACAACTGTTGTACTGGTTTCAGTTGCGTTTGGCAGCTCTGTAGTAAGATATAAATACTTTGTCTTCCCAAGAGTTGAAAGAAAAGAGCATAAAGAAATTATCTTCACAAATTAATTTTAACAGTAGTCTTAGAATTGGAAATAATGCAAATTAGGGATGAGAATCCAGTACAGAATATTGTCACAGATACCAGATTTGTTTCTCTTTCTGAGGCTTCGTTTCTTAAAAAATGTCCCTCTTAATGAATGTACTGCAGTCAGTTAAAATAAGGAACTGCACGTACATGTATACACACAATGCACATTTTAATTTGTATTAGAATCTTCAAATTTAGGGAGTCCCCTGTGATTTCCTCCGTAGTTCTGTAGTGTCTTACATGGAAGTCTCTCTTCGCTATATATAGAAATTGTCAACCCCAAAAGCTGTGAACGCCTTGATCATTACATCTTGAAGTTGTTCAGACAGGAGACACTTGATCTAATTTAAATTTTACTATCAGTATAGAAATAAGGATATCCTTATGGCATTTTCTTTTGCACTTGTAGGAGAAGTTCAGGCTATTAACAGAATTTAGTATATTAAAGACGAGTGCCTATGCAGACCTTTAAAACAACGTAAAGTTTGATGGTTGTTTATTACTGTCTCTGTATTGCATTTATATATGATAGCTTGCATGATATATGCATTTACTTCAATTAGAGTAACATATATGTAACGTGGCAATATTAACTTACAAGACGCTGTTTGTCATCCTTCACCTTTGACCTCAGGAAAGACTATTGTTTTTCATGAAATAACAGTGCTTATTTTCAAAACTCTTTAACACAACCTGAAGAATGAAAGCAAAAGGAGTTGATTGTGGACATGATGTGTTCTCAATTTATTGATTGTGCTTCTTGTTCCCTCTTGGTCTGACAACACAGAACAGTTCTGACATTCAGGGAATGCTGCTAGGGAATGCCATATGCTTGTTTACTTAAGCTTTAGGGGAAAGAATCTTACAAGAAAAGCAAATGTTGCAGAGTAAAAAGTAATATTAGCCTTTCCCACACACATCGTGGCGCTATTCCTACCATTATGGAAAGGAAAGTCTTGCAGGAAACAGGAAAATCTTACCCCAAAATAGCTTTAGTTTTTCTCAGAAGTGCAAATTTGACTTCTAAATAACCAACATATCCTTTATTTAACCCTGTCTAGTTCTGACCAATAAACCAAAAAAAAAGAATGTGAATAACTGCAGAATCCAGCTGTCTCATATAGCGAGCCACTCATGAAGTCCGATGGAAATTAACTGAAGGATGTGTAAAGAATGGGGTGTTGGGAATTTCTGTGGGTTGTACTAAAATTAAAGTGCTTGGGGCCCTGTGGTTTTTATCATAGATTGAATAAATGTTATTTCTGGCCTTATTTTAAAGCCAGCCTAAGCTACTGATCACGTTTATCATTGAAAAGCAGTTGGGAAATCAGTCTGGGTTCTGCCAGGCAGCTGGGACTTGTGCAGTATGTTAGTCCTGAACTTGTTTTTGGTTTATGAATGCAAAGATTTATAAAACAACAAAATAGTATGTCTGAAAATAAGAGTACCACCAAAAGCAATTTAAATATTGGACCAAATTTTATAATAAACCATATAAAGTTTTCTCTTTGCTGGCAGATGTCTGTAACTAGCAGTGTATTAATTTATATGACCAAACATTTTTTACTCTTTATACAAATTCCTTTCTTACATCCTTTTTTCTCATAAGGCCTTGTGTCATTTGGTACTTACATCTGAGAAAGGAAATGGATTCCTGTTTAGTTTTATGTGCTTACTTTTGACGGGATTCTCTGTGTGGTGTCTTCTCTTACTTATTCAGTGACTCAGACCTTTTTAACCAAATCTCTTTTGAAACTTTTCATCTTTTTAGGCATTCTTGTGGGACACGGTATTGGTTTGTTTTATAGAAACTTAGAGTAGTTTACTGTTGAATGTGAGTAAAGTTGGTCTT
Source organism: Burhinus bistriatus (assembly GCA_013397275.1). NCBI lineage: Eukaryota > Metazoa > Chordata > Aves > Charadriiformes > Burhinidae > Burhinus > Burhinus bistriatus. The sequence continues at coordinate 825,161 of VYXH01012778.1, read as the reverse complement.
ACACTTTTCACTTAAATACCATGTCAATATTTTGAAACACATGGAAAACATGCCGTAATCCCAATTTTTTTTTCACTCTGATGCTTCCTTTTTTCCATCTCTTGATCTGGAAAGGCATCTAATCATGAACTAGATTTGATTATGGCTTGTCTTTTTGATACTTTATTTTGCACGCCTTTGGCTCTGTTGGGAAAAGTTCTGTTTCCTCCAACAATCTTTGTAACTGTGATATTTTAACTACTCCTATCAGTGAGGTTTGTTTGATCACTTATCTTCTGCGTGATTAGAAATGGTTATATTCTACAAAAGATCCTCTTTCCTCATGAAAATGACTACTGTTACTCATGACAAAAAGATTTGAGTCCTTCTGTAATGCAGATATTGATTAGACTTCAAGTGTTTGGGATTAAGTACAACTGCCGAACTTTTGCTTCTGATTAGTATGGTAGCAGGTCCCTCCATTTATTTCACTATCTCCTCCTTAAATATATACTAGTTGAGTGATGTTGTAGCTGCCTTCAGCTGTGTATTTTTTGTTTGAACATCTAACATATCATTGCTGAAACTTCAGCCCTATTTTACTAAATTATTTGTGACTGAAATTATGGAGACAAATACTGTTTTCTAGGTGCCATGGTTTAGCCTCAGCCGGCAGCTAAGCACCACACAGCCGCCCGCTTGCTCACTCCCCCTCAGTGTGATGAGGGAGAGGATCAGAAGAGTAAAAGTGAGGAAACTCATGAGTTGAGATAAAGACAATTTAATAGGTAAAGCCAAAGCCGCACGCACCAGCAAAGCAAAACAAGGAATTCATTCACTGCTTCCCATTGGCAGGCAGGTGTTCAGCCATCCCCAGGAAGGCAGGGCTCCATCACGGGTAACGGGTTACTTGGGAAGACAAACGCCGTAACTCCGAATGTCCCCTCTTCCTTCTTCTTCCACCAGCTTTATATACTGAGCAGGACGTCATATGGTACGGCATATCCCTTTGGTCAGTTGGGGTCAGCCGTCCCAGCTGTGTCTTCTCCCAGCTTCTTGTGCGCTCCCAGCCTACTCGCTGGTGGGGTGGTGTGAGGAGCAGAAAAGGCCTTGACTCGGTGTAATTACTGTTGAGCAATAACGATGAAGAAAATTAAGTCTACCCCAGCCAAATCCGGCACGCTAGGAAACACGGTATCAAACCACATTGTAAGTCAGAAATATTGAGATGTCAAAGATGTGATGTACACCTAGCTTCTCCAAAGAAACTTAGCATATTGTGTCCTACGGAAAAATTGTGCTTCATTTGTTGACTTGCTGGATCTGAAACACAGGCATGTATACCACTGAAGGCTCTACTTAATTTCTGAAGCCTGTATTTTTCTATTTAAATCTGTGGCTTAATGTTTGCCTGCAAGAAATATGTACATCCATACCATATTAGCTTCTTTACTTAGATATTGCAGCCTCTGGAATACAGAAATAGTTGTACTCTGTTTTCTGAAAATACAGAATTAATTTTGTTGCATTTCTGAAATCACAGTCATAGCACAAGGTTAGTTATTTCCAGTAATTGTAATGTTAATTTTTAATAATATTTTGTATGTTTGCTTTTATTTCCATCAGTTTGTGTGTCAAATGTTCTGCATTTATCTTCTGATACTGTTTAAATTATCTGCAGCTATGTGTCAGGAATGGTAATCTACATAATTACAAATGAAAACTGCAACTGGCTTTTTAGTGTCAGTGTTCAAGTGACATATATGTTGATTTTAATGTTTTATAGTCTAAGTCAACAATAACTGCGAAATAGCTATCTATAACAAAGCTTCTGGCTTCTTTCTATTCTCACCATTTTAATGGAAATGTTATAATGTTATGAGTCAGAACCTGGAATTAAAATGATATTGATGCATTTTTTCAGATACTGGTAAAACAATGAAGTGTTTGTTGTTAATTTCTCTCTCTGAGGAAGAAGCATTTAAAATCACCGTATTTCCTTAAATCTAAATTAAGGAGTAAATGATTATTAGAGATGTGAGGAGAAATATGAAGTGATTGTAACTGTCAGCTAAACAGATTAGAAAGAGCTTTGTTGACTTGGACATACTCATTTTAAAAGTCAACAAAGTACATTATGTGCTTTGTAAATTATTATTAATTCCCATTAACTTCTTTTTCCCTAAGCTGTTCATGAATAAATTGCTCTTACAGGATTTTTTACTTGGGTCTTTTACGTTCTTGTCATTCACCAGAATCAATACCCCTTTTGTTCCTCTTCATTCTGAATGTCTGGTGTATTATAGAACGAACATTGTTGGTTTAGTCCCTGTGGTGCAAAATCAAGCCTGTTTCTCTCAGAGAAGCTTTGTGAAGTGAACTCTACAGCTTTAATTTGAGAAGCTGCAAAAAAACTTCTCTTAAAATCATGTAGACTTGAAGTAGTTGTGAGCAAAGCAACAAGGAAAAGTACAGTTTTCTTCTTGCAGTTGAAGAATAATAGATACTTAAAAAGTTATGATTTCTAGTTTTTGTTTTGTCTAGATATTTTTTATCTTGGAAGGCTTATTGTTATTTTTAGAAAATGTCCATTCACATGTTTATAGCTGTAAGGCAGAATTATTTGATTTATCTAAGTGTNGGGGGGTGTACATGCAGAGCTGACTGGTTTCATGTAGCTATTAGGAGGTGGGGCGGCACAAAGGAGAGAGACACACACACCCTTAAATCTCAGCTTTAATATTAAAGTAGTAAAGCATTTTTTCCTCATTCACAAAGACCTCGAGTAACTTGTCCTTAATACACCTGCGTTGTTTTCCTTTGTATTCAGGGAAGCAGTGTTTCTTAGTCCTGCGTCAGCAGCAGTTTAATATCCAGGCTCTTGTGGCTGTGGGACAGCATGCAAGCAAGCAGATGGTAAAGTTTGCTGCCAAGTAAGTAAGCAATTATATCCTGTTGTCAGAGTAAACAATGGTGGGAACCAGGACTCCCAGGGGTTGGGACCATTTTCACACATTAACATCAATGCTTCGTTTGTTTTAAAATGTAGTTATTTAAATTGTCAGCTCACTATTGCGTTGAATACATTACACTGACAAAAGATAAAATAGAGAACAGGCTTGAAATTCATTCTGAACTGCTGAAGCAGCATTCTCTCGCCATAGACAACCTACATTTACTTTCAAGCTGGCTAACAAAAAGTCTGGCAAGCTGAGCTTAGTGGGACACTTCATTTTGTGTGTGGTGTTTGTGTGTGTCTGTACATGTTCAGGGGTTTTCTTCTACAAGATGTGCGGTGTAGTAATATGTTTTATAGCTAGAACTGATGTGAAGAAGTCCCATATTGTAAGTGGCTTACTGAGTCGAAGAAGTTAAGAGCTGCTTCTATGCACTGAATTAATCTTACTTACACCTTATTTTTGGCACTAGAGTGTTTAATGAGGGATTTAAGTTACTTTTAAAAATATCTGGGGAGGGTAATGGTTAGACTTGCCAATTAAACAGGTGTTTGTTGCAGCAATTTAAATTCAGTTATTTGGTTTGTTTCATTCTTAAAGATAAAAAATTATCTTCCCCTGCTACTTGCTTCAAGATTGTGCTTTCAGGCTGTCCAGTACTAAATATGCTTGCATGAAAAAAGTGTTTTTATAGTAGAGCTTTTAATGATGTATACCTACTTGTTCACAAATAGAAAGGCGGATCAATTCGGTGCAATAATATGTTTAACATGTGGCACTTGAGTTGCTTCTGTGTAATTCTTGGCACTGCTCTCATGCCTGGGAAGGGAGCCCCCACTAATTAGCTGCAAAAGTACTACAGCCTTCAACCTTCAATATGCCAGGGAGAGGAAGGATTCATTATAGTATAGACTTCCAGAAGCCAAGTTAAGAAGGTTAGGATAATGCTTCTCCTGATGAGGTTCAAGGCAACAGGAAAACAGAACCAGCAGTGTTTGTTGTTTGGCGGTGCTTACTGTTGGCAGTGCCAGTGTGGAGCATGCTGTTTACAGGTGTTTATGAGCCAAAGTGGAGTGTTCTGTTTCTTCATGAAATAGTTTGTTCTCTCCAGCACTTAGAATCTTTGAAAAGAATTAAGTGTATAATCTACTCGTTCATCTCCCTGTAACCTACCAACAGTCTGCCTGTACTCTCTCGATGTGCTACAGAACAGTGAAACAACTCTTACAGTTGTGATGCTCACTCTCCCCAGTTCTCTTTAGCATCTCTCTTTTTCAGTTTTCTTCATGGTTCTTTCCTCCACAAATGAATTTCCTACGTTTCATGAGTGGCAGACCTCAGTTGTTAGGCGCTTATGACAGGGAAGTTGGTCCTTAATCTTTTCTTCCATCTGCTGACTCTGCCACTTGTAAGCCTCATGTGACTTTTTTTTGTTTTGATTCACTATTCTTTTTTTTACTTGGTTATTTTTCTGTCAGGTTAGTGTTTTAAACTAGGTCGTGGAGGTCCAGAGTTAACAAGGAGTGGTAAATGGTGGCAAAGGGTATCTGCAAAGAGTAGAGGCCAAAGCTCCTTTCTCTTCTGGCAGCAGTGAGCTGTTAAATCAGATGGAACCTCATCTTTAGGTTCTTAATAACTCCTTGTCATCTCCCCACTTTTCTTGATGTGACAGACCTGATTTCCTCTGAGTAGCCAGACTCATGATGTATGTACTGTGTTTTGACTTTTCATTCTGCTTCTTTTTGTGATAGCATTTTCTAGCTAAATCCTGATACTTCAGCCTCTGTAATTAATAGCATGCATGTTTTACTCATTATTTGTGCTTCTGAAATGCTTACATGCTTATCATCATGTACTTGGAATGATAGAACTTTCTCTGCTACAGCCTTCTGGGTCTTCTTTTGGGGGTTTGCTTTTGTTTTTATTAACACCGTTAGTGCAACCATCTTCTCATGATGCCTTCCCACCAACAAACCTATTTTATTAATATCCTGCCATGCTCTCACTTTTTCCACTGCTTTATGTTGTGCAGTTTTGTCTGATATTGCCATTTCAGCTGCCTCTTGTCTTCAGAGGCTGCTGCTGTTCCTTGACTTCGAAGTGCACTCATGGTCACGGTGTTGGTAACATCTGAAGCACAGCAACAGTACGTGCCTTGTCTGCAGTCAATTTCCTGCTAGTTTTCACCTGCTGTGGAATGATGCCATTATGACTAGCAGATGAGGCTGGTCTTAGATGTCTAAAAATAACTGTATTGTTGCTCTGCCTTTCTCAGTGTGTTTTTTCATCATCTTCTCTTGTTTCCTACACATTAAATGAGGAAATACACATTTAGTGAAGAAAACATTTAACTTAAATACCTTACATTTCGATTAAATTTTTAAACTAAACTTTTTCACTGGTAGGACATAAATGTTATTTTTAATGTGCTACTTTCTCAGATTTTGATACTGGGTCCAAAACTTTCTTTAAAATAGTTTGTGAAATTCTGAATCTTGATTTTTTAATGAGAACTGATTAAATCATGAGCATTTTTTGTATAGTTTTTCATAAATAATAAACAAACCAGTTCCTCTTTTAGATATTGGCACATGGAAACCAAGAACTTTCATAACCTTCTGTGGTTTAGCAACATTCATACACTAATTATCTCCATTATCATAAGAATATGAGTTCTTTTTAGTGAAGGATACTTAATACCGATTTAACCCAGTTTTACAAAGAATTTTCTGTGAGTTTAACTATGGAAAGTTTCTAGTTGAACTTTCAAAACGTGTGTAGCCAACGATATAGAGCCTGTTGAGATACTGGATTGGCAGCTGTGGAGTTCTCCTTAGGTCTTTCGTCAGAAAAAAAAATTCAGCCTAGTCCTGTATAAGAGGAAGAGTTAATTGTCTCTTTCGGCCAGCAGAGGTGCCAAGTGGTGCAATTAGTAATTTATCAACCTGCTTTTTTTCCATAAAGTATTGGGTGTGGTCGGTTTTGGTTTTCTTTCTCCTTTTTTTTTTTATATCAGCATTGAGCCTCCCCCCCCTCCCCACTACCATAGCTACATGATATGACTTAGCAGTTGGGAGAGGTGGTTAACAGATTCGAATTTAGCTACCCAAACAATGTGCCCTCACTCAGGAAGTAACTTGATGGCTCTTTATAGTAGGCTAGAGAATGAAAATCCAGAAAAGAGATTAAAAAAAAAATAATAAAAGATGGGTAAACATGTATGAAAATACTTGACAGTGTAGAAAAATATACATAAGTTCATCAGCTAGATAAATTGGTGATACCAGGAAAACTGCTGGATATTGCAGAAATATTTTCTTTATCCATTTCTGTTTAATTTTTATATCAAGGATCTGGAAGAAAATGTCAAATCGCAGGTGTTAAGTTTACTGGTGACATAGAAACTGGAATAGTAAAATAGGGGCTAGGAGTATATAGTAACCAGAGTTCATTTAGAATAATCACTTTGATGCTCTTCAGTGTGAATTTGTACCTTTGTAATCATTAGTTCAGATTTTGTATATGTTTAGGATTAATATGTAGGGAAGTGATGAGAAATGTGAGATCATGATAGATAGATAGATAACAGACTTAACAGGAGTCCATGCAGTTCTCTTACCTGCTATGCTAAGAGATCTCTTGAGTTTTGAAAAAGAGGAATAAAATGCCATTAACATAATATATACCAGTCATTAGACCATTTCTGGAATATTTTGTCCACTTTTGTTGTCTTTGTGTCTGAGTATATGTCAAATTGGAAAAGGTTGATGGTGAAGCTGCGAGATGAAAGGATATGTGGTCAGGCAAATCTGCCTTCCTGTGAGACCAAAGAAAACTCTATTATATCCAAGAGAAATTAGTAAATAATTTAAATCCCAATCTGATGGTACCTATGCAAGAAGATTTTCTGCCAATGGAGGCTTCTTTACTTTGCAGATACAAAGGTAAGACAAGATGCAGCGAACAGATGGTGAAGCTAGGTAAATTCAGAAGGGAAATCAAGTGGATTTTTTTTCAGTGAAAATGATTAAAAATGTGTAGCAGATTTCGTTACTTAAAATCTTTAAAAGAAAATACCCAGGTTCATCCAGGTGTTAGAACGTTGGTATAGGAAACAGATTGTTATATTTTTAGAATGAAGAGAATAAGAATAGGTATTTACCTGGCCTTCACGTATACACTGTCAGTTAACTCCCCTTTCAGAGGGCTTAATGGATACTTACTGTATTTGTGCAGACAGTATTACAGTTGCTCTTACTGAGTTGAGTATAAAATGTTCATACTTTCAGCTATTTACGAAGTGAACTCATTTTTTCAAAGTAAACTATTGCCTTCAGCTTTCACTGACATTGAGATAAAGGATCATTGATTATTATGTTTTATGACTATTATTTAATATTTTTAGATTTAATAATGTATTAATATGATAATATAATAATTTGTCTGCTTACAGAAAACAGGGTTGAAGAAAAAACAAGAAAATGTCTGAACAAGTACAGATGCTTCCATTAAGTAAAACATTTTCTATGAAAAGCCTATAAATAACCAAGTTTCTTCCAATTCTTCAGACTTTTGATCAAGAAAATGTTGATTGTGATTCACTTAGGGAGGCCCACATAGGGTTCAGCTTGCAACACGAAGCTGTTGTCATACAGACTGCAGTAATGCAATCCTGTGGTTAAAAGAGAAAGTCTTGGCTAATAGACATGTAGATAATTAAGAGGGACATAAGGCATCTAGTGGACATTTTAGTAATTATAGTCTTGATTTTTTGGAAGGAACATTACATATAAAGAAGCAGTTTGCTATATGGAGGATTTTTTAGCATTGGACTTTAATAATCTATTACTAAAATAGCTTCTTTAAGGATTAAACAATATAAAGATGTCATCTGGCTTAATGCATCATGCATCCTAATTTAGTTTCTAGTCCTTTGTAATATTAATTACAGATAGAAATACTGTTTAATGGAAACGGTGATAGCGTTGGTATGCTTTTCTGCTAGTTGTTCACTTTTTTTTTTGTTTGTTTGGGGTTTTTTTGTTCCCCAGGGGAATTTTATCAAAAAATCACCTAGATGACTTAGTGCTGCTGCTGCGGAGAACACTTTGCTGTAGTTACTGGCATTTAATTAAAGTATCTTGTTTCTTGTTGTAACTTGAACTGAAATTACCATTTCAGTAACATTCTTGGAATTACCTGTTGTGATCAAAGCAGCACCTTCTAAGTTTCTGTAGTTTGCATTTGATCCACTGTGTTAGGGACTTCAGATTTTTCCAGCTCTAGATCTTGCTGAGCATGGTTCAAACAGAACTCAAAACATGAGCTTTTACTTCCATACCAGATTAGATTTGTAATCGGAATAAGAAAAAGCATATTTTCCAATTATCAAATGAAAGTTTAAAGTAAATGATGAACGTTTGTAAATACAAAGATGGTCATATGCAGTAGAAAATTTGGTAGTGCTTTTGTGTGCCCAGGCAATTATATGCATATTTGGATACAGGGATCTACGTAGGTAGGAACTGAGTTGAAATACAGCTTAAAATTATGGCTAATTTCATGACTAAGGGATGTTACAGTTCTAACGTTTATTCCAGACCAAGAAACACACCATTTTAGTTGCAGTTCCAGTTTAGAGAGAAAAAGCACATTTAATCACAAGTGCAAAGTTCTAAAGTTCTGTTATGCAAGTTTGCAAAGCAGTATTACAGTTACAAGGATGTAAAAGTCAGTTTCTTCCTGTATTTTCAAACTTACACCATTTTGCATGTCTTGAATTCCTTGCATGTCCTGATCAAAGCTTTGTAATGACTTCACTAACACCAGTTCTCAGCCATGGGATCAGTAATTGATACAACACATTTACATTTAACTATTATTTTCTTTCTCAAAGTGCAGAGACTATGCTTCAGTAAGTTAAAAAAATTATTTTTATTTGCAATTATTAGTGAGAGGGCTTTTATTAAGCAATTAGAAACATTTTCAATGAAGACTGCTATTTGTATCATTAGTAGTGCTTTCTGGGCATTTGGCAAAATGTTGACATGAAAAAGGAAGTGGGAAAAATAGAGGGGAACTGTTTAGGGGAAAAAAAGCACAAGAGTAAAACTTTTATTCTTTTAAACATTCGCTTATTTGAAAAGGAAAGGGAATTTATAGTTACCCCAAATACTATTTTAGCATGATCTGTATTCCCTGTGCGTTTATCATCACATTCTCCTGCATCCAAAGCATTGTATTGCTGCCTCAGTCTTTTTAAGGAGTTTTAAACAGAATCATTTGTAAAAGAGTGTATTTCTAAGCACTTAGTGTCATTTCTCCTTGTCTTTCTTGAATTTGTTGCCTCTGCTTAAATAATGGAGTTGAATGGAGGCTCACCCTTAACTAAATTGAATTCTGTTTTAAAGCCTACTGTCGACCTCTGCTTTGTACAAATTTAGTCATTTGTTCATTATAATCATTTGAGCAACTGTAGCTCTTTTTAAAGTGTAAATGTACCAGAAGAACATACTATTCCCAAATTTTATGCAGTATGTGGAATTACCTAATGGTTAAGCAAGCCAAGCACATGAAGCACCATGATCTGTGTAACTTTCAGAGCAGCTGCCAATGAGTTCTGTCACCTGAAAGTATTACCATCAAAGAAATAGTGTATTCAAGTAAAATGCTCAGATTTGGCTTTTTTTTAGTTACTTGCAATTTACTTATAGTGATGCGGTTACGTTTCGAGAATTTTGATGCTTGAATTTTCCACTGTTACTTTAATACCAAATATTTCAAAACTTTGATCATTTTTATTGAAAAATTCTGTTGGATAACTTAAAGTTGAACTCAGCTGTATGACATTAAAAAGTTTGTCCCAGATTAGACCAAAGATCCGTCTACCTTTTCTTAGGGCTGATATGGATGCTTCAGAAATAGTAGCCAGCAGGGCAAGCAAGCAGTCGTAGTTGCCAACACTTGGTGATTTGTATCTCAGCGGCTTCTGGGCCCCACCACTCGGGCTTTATCAGAGAAGAAAGCTAAGTTTTCCTCATCAACTAAAAAGATAAACTTAATTGTTTAGCTGAATAAATCCTACTTTAAAAATGTGAGAGAATGACTAATTCCAAACATAGATATTTCTAAAGAGAAACTTCTCAAGCCTACTAAGTTTCTCATGTGGTTTTACTGCAGCTGTACAAAAAGGCTGTAGGGCTAGAATACCTAGATTTTGTTCACAGCTCTTAGACTGACTTACTTCAGGAGGTGATAGATAAACTGATGCAGATGGAAGTGATTAGTACTATAGTTACCATCAGCAGTAGCTTGTACCTGCTTCTACTCTCTCTGTACCTCCTTTAACTGGGGGTTAATGCCCCTCAGTAACACTTCCTGTGCATATAAATGTTTATCTCACCACCCTCCAACTTAGCTGTATAGGTTTTGAGGGTTGGGTTTTTTGGGCATGGAGAGGGGTCTTAGGGAAAAAAAAAAAAAAAAGCCAACCTTGTGAACTTGAAGATTGTTAATTGCTCTTTGCTTTACCGAGATCAGAAGCGGCCAGCTTGTCTGATAGCATCCTTGCTTGCCTCTTATTTGCAGTTAAATTGTGGGCCTGCTGCTTTCCTGCTTTCTAAGGGCTTATGTGGTCAAGCGATGTACATGAAGTGCTTTCCAGTCTTCTCAAGAAGGCCTGAGGAGTGAGAGATGAAGTTAATTGTAACAGTTATTTTTCATAAAAAGGAAAGAAATATTTTCTGATATTTGGCCTTTTGTGAGCAGGCTGGCAAAGAGACAGAGTGAAAATATATTTCCAGTGGGGGTGAGATTATCTGTAGAAAATTACTGCTTTAAGGTCCAGTACCTTAAATGCCTGAATAAAAACTGCTCATACAAATGATTTTCTCACCTATGACTCTTGAGGCTTTTGTTATTGTTTTCTTATAGCACACATACTTTGTATCTTATTTTTGGAAGAATTTCAAGATGTTATGTGGTGTTTTAATGTACTATTAGTGACTGTTAGTGGAGAGCAATTAAAATGTCCCCTGTTGTAGAGAAATGACTTACAAGCATCTTGCATCTTTCAGTAACAAGTCATGTAGTTTAAACAAGCTCAGTCAGGTTTGATTTTCCCCTCCAGATCTAGGACTTCCTTTCAGTTTGTTGTTCTGCTGGTTAAGACACATCTTTCAGATAATTGCATCAGCTGACACATACAAGAGTGTATGTGGCCTAGAAAAAGAACTATGCAACTTGTCAGGTTATGTATACACACACAAAGAACGAGTGAGCACTAAGCTTAATCATAATTCTTTCCCTCCTAAGTCTTCCATCCCAGTTTGAATTTATTGTGGCTGGGAATATTTTAGCAAAGTCCTTTATTACTCAGTTATTTTATATATATATCTATCAAGTAACTTCACCTAAATTCTTAACTCTGTTTTGTTGTTCCAGCAGTCCATACAGTACCTGAACGTCCTGATGCTCAGTACTGAGTCTGGTGCAGTGTGCAATGAAATTTAGTAAGTCTCCTATCCTATCTTTATTGACAGCATCAACAAAGAGAGCATTGTGGATGTGGAAGGTGTTGTGAGGAAAGCACATCAGAAAATCGGAGGTTGTACTCAGCAAGATGTTGAGCTTCACGTTCAAAGGGTAAATTTTGGAGCAAATGGAGCACTGGTTGTTTGAGACGTTATCTGTCTGGGCTGTCTATCTACATATATAAACTTTGTCAGTAAGCAGTCCCATACCAGAGAAATAAACTGCTTTAAACTACAAATTCCCTTGTATCATACGTAAACATGAAACATTTCTGATTTTAAGAGATTTAATTTTTAGAATTTCCTATTTTTATCTGCTATTTGAATTACAGTACCAAGCAAAATCAAGTATCTCACTAGAATAATTTGGCTAGGAATGCCTGTAATTCTAGTTTTTGTTTCCTCGCTGCAGCAGATACTGTAATAAAAAGTCTGCTTCTTTTTAAGTGCAAGTCAGAAGTTTCTTCTTTATCGGAAAGTTGCAGTCTTCCCCTTAGTACAATGGAATGGAATACATAACTCTCAGCAAAAGTAAAGCACTGGCTTAACAGTATTGAAGCTCTTGAAATCTAAAATTCCTGTGGCCCGTGCTGTAGGGCTGGAGGAAGTGCAACTTTATAATTTGTTTAAATAGAAAGCGTATGTAAACCTTTATGTAATGTTCTTTCCTTCTAAAGGTTTTCAGCCAAACCATATGCCTACAATACAGCTGAAACACAGCTCAAGAGCAGAGTACAATGGCTATTATAGTTATAAGGTAAATTTTGGCTAACAGCATTGGGGAAAATCTGCAGACTTTGAAGAAACATGTTTTATTATATGTGTAGATTATCATATGCTTGATTTTTCTGAAAGAATATGGAATTAACTGCACCTATGACTAGACTGTAAGGCAAGGCAAGGTGTTTTTCATTCTCTTTCAGATATAATCAGATGATAAGTAAAATAGTACACCAACATCGAGACGAACAGGATGATCTTGCTGGAATCAGAACCTAAAAGTCTGTGAAATCTAGTAGTTTCAGACCTGGCATTCATGCCAATAGGCTTGTCCCTCAGGCAGCGTGTACTTGCTCAACTTGATGCTTCCCAGAAGAAAAGATATTTTTAATCTTTCAAAAGGAAAATAAGAAATAAGTACTTCCAGTATTGTAATGAGAATGCACCCATGTACCTCAAGTATTTGAATAAAATCACAGTCTTACAGCTAACAGTCTATGCAAACACTGTTTCAAGCCTATGCCAGAAATATCCTTTTGTAAATCACACCTCCTTTTGAGCTGAGTCTCATGCTATTTCTGTTCCTTTCTCAATTTCAGATCTATGTTATCAGTTTAGCTGAACCCCGACTGCCCTTACAGCTGGATGATGCTGTTCGTCCAGAAGTGGAAGGAGAGGAGGTGAAAACTTTGCATCCTTGAATACTTTTTATTGTCTTTGTAATTGAACGAAAGCATGAAAGCCAGGAAAATTCATTAATGCAGTGATTTTAGGGGTTTGTTAGGCTTGCATTTTACTTCCTTTATGTTACCCAGAACTGTGTTAGAAATTTCTGTAGCTTTGATGTCCACTGAACTGCAGTAGGTCAAAACCCAGAGGGTTTGCAGTCTTCTGTGTGTGTCTTCTGGAACAGTTGGGTTCTGCCTGTGACCTATGGGAGAAGTTACACCTTGAGCTTTGCTATGCTGCCGATTTGCTGTATGTTCTTTCTAGAATGATGTAGAAATTCAGCTGAACTTAGAAGTAGCCCTTGGCTTTTAGCCAGAGGTTGTTTTTCTCTCTTGATTTTGGTTTGTTGTTTGGGTTTTTTTTTGTTTGGGTGGGTTTTTTTGGTTTTTTTGAGGTGTATGTATTCATTATGTATTTTTGCACAACTGTTTAGGATGGAAGAGCTACTGTAAACCAAGATACAAGACTGGACAACAGAGTCATTGATCTGAGGGTAAGAATGTGCTGTGTTGCATGCTTGCCTGCAAGTGTTTATTCTTCACATTTCTAATCCATGAAGCAATAAAAGTCATGGATTTGATGGAAGTGTATTGTTGGCCACAGGAAAAATAAACAACATATTTTTCTACTTGTGAGTAGCATTGTGAAAACACAAGGTATTTTAATCCTAAATGTTCACCTTTCCTGACACTAATCAAAGAACATGTATTAGTAGTTTAAAAGGTGAACATTTAGGATTTGGCCTGTGGCCATGTACATCTGGGCTTTTTTATTTACAAAAGTCAAAGGTGACAGAACAGGGACAATTTAGAGACAACATTTCTTCTCAAATGTAGTCTTTGATACCCAAAAAACTGTAGTAAGACCTCAGTTTTGAAGTATAGGATGGAAGTTTTGAATTTCATGTGTCATTGAGGTGCCGTAATTCATGTCTAGGAAGTGAAACTATACCAGGCCATGATACCAATCTCATTCTCTTTGTTTCTTGCACAGCATTCTTTTTTTTTTTTTCTGAAACACCTTTCTTCATCCAGGTCATAGACACAGCCTTCTGTGAATTCATATACCTCCCAAATATTTACTCTTTCTAATCGGCAGCAAAAAAGTATCTACTAAATCACTTACAGAACATTTTTTTAAATGAAACAGCAACTAACAGTAAGCGTGTAACTAACTGTTCATATTGACATGAGGCTTTCTGGTCTTTTCCCATATTTGGCTCTCCACAATAAAATTTTCATTAACTTTTCATTGAACGAAGAGTGTGCTTTGCTGATTTTTAAGGTGTATCTAGTACTGTCTTCAAAGTTCTGATAATGGCAGTTTCTCAGTAAATCAACCTATGGACCTGGGAAATAAAACAAAAAAGCCAGTTATTTATTGGAAAATTTGGAAAAGTTCTGGCACTGAGATGGTTAAAGCATTTGAACATCTGATCTCCTTATTTCAGCAACTAAAAGAACTTGTGCAAACTGTTTTACTTGGACCAAAGTTAATTGCTTTTCACTAGACCTTATGTATAATACTGAGCAACTTCAATTTCTGATTACTTTTCAGGATACTCAGTATTTCATCATATTGGTCTCTTCATCTGTGTCTTATTAAGCCTTTGATGAAAAGAATTATACACTAATGGTCGAAAGAGAAAAACATTTAGAGGGTCATTGGCTTATGGTAGTGGCAAGGCACTGTACTATATTGAAGGGAGAACTCTGGGATGCTCGAAGTGTAAGTTTTACTCGAACTTCTGGTGATGAAGAAAAATACTCAACAGCACTCCAAACTTAAGAAAATCCTTTAAATTAATGAAATACCTGTATAATAAACTCGAAAGAGCCATGAACACCGAACAGAACAGGGAAATAATACAAATGGAAATAACAGTTAAAAATACTAGCTGAAAATAATGGCATGAAAGTATCCTTGGCTGTAATTCAGATGAGGGCATCTGCAGAGTAAAACCTAAGGTATATAGTAATGGAAAAAGAAGGAAGATTTTAATGCCAGAATATACACAAGAGATGGAACAGAAAGGAGTGGGCTAAAATTCTTCCGTCCCTGTACACATCCAGTAGTCCAGCAGGACTCTTGCAATACTTCTTATGTATCTCCGCCAGTATAGTAATAGAACGTTAGTTGTTAGTATTCTGCCTGGAGGGTACAACTGGTGAGCTAAGTGGATGCTGCTATAACCTTTTCTAACTTATATGTCCCAACCATTGTTGGTACACCATTTATTCAGCAATGTTTGGCACCTTGTTTTGAGGTCTGAACCTAAACTCTGCCATCTACAGAAGCTTTTTTTCTCCTGGGCTCCAACAGCTGCGGCATTGTGGTGCTAAACAGCTATTTCATGCTGAACGGGAATTCAGGTTAACTTTTTACAAAATTGATGGAAGGATGAAATGTCAAATCTCAGTACTTCAGTGCCTTACGTCTTGTCCTCTGCATGCACCCGTGGCTGGATGTAATCTGGCCACAGCTGTCCCTTGATTAAGCTTAGGTATCTATCTTGCCTTCCTCCTATGTACGGGAAAAGTTTCTGTGTCTGACTGTGTCCCACTTCTGTGTGTCTTTACTCTTGCACATTTCATTATTTATTTCAGAACAAAAGCAGATTATTTTGGAACAGTAGGCTCATGCCTATTCATAAGTTTGCTTTGTTTGTTCTGCAGGAGCTTTGCTTGTGCAAAAGGAGATTCTAAATAATTATGTTACCTTGACCTGTTTTTTTAAAGGGAGAGCTGATTAAGCAGCAAAGGTATTTAATGGAGAAAGGAGAAATCCCAGTGAGAATACATGTGCTTATATATATGTGCACGTCATAAGCACTGTATGGAGTGGAATCACAAGAGCAGGGACATGAAGGCAGTTTGTCCTTCAAAATAACTGAAAAAAACCCCAACCCAAAAGTAGTAATTGATTTTCAGTGATTTGCTTGCATAGACTGGAGCTGTAGTACAAATGGGATTTCAGAGAGCCCCTAGTGTTTCAAATGCACTGCATAAGTAGGCATGTTCTAAGGAAGATTAGAAGACATGTTGTGTTAAAAGCCCAGAAACCAATCTGAAACCATTGTTAGCCACTGCTCTCCCTTACCTCTTCCTTCAAGGAAAACCAACTCATGGGCAGCAGGGAAGAAATGTTAACAGAATAGTCCTAACAGAGATGCTGTGATGATCTGTTCCTACAAGTGTGGGAGGAAGTCCAACCACAGATCTAGGTACCATCTAGTTCTGGTTTCCTCAGTGCCCCAGTTTTTTAAGGAAGAAGGAGGTCATCGAACATCAAAATTAGAGATACTATTTTTTGGAGAAAGGTTTAACAAACTAAATGCATAGATCTTGGCTAGACTCAGACTAAAAAAAGTCCTTAGTATGGAACTAAAATTATTTTTGTCAATTTAAATATGGTCTTTAAAGTAGTTAAGTAGTTTAACTAATTTTAAGTAGCAATAAACTAATGCGTTCATTGGATGGGGCACAATCATGATAAAGCAGAGCTGTGAAGCTCAAGTTATTGCATGAATGAAAGGACTGGATTTCCAAAAATAGCATGACTCCATCCAGCTATGATGTATACCAAGAAGAGTTTGATTATGATGCAATAGAAGGAGTGCAATTAATAATAAGGAAATTACATTAGTGGAGATGTAATATGCAAAGTATTCTACAAAGATTGCAAGGCTTCCATTCTTGTGTATGTGTGAAAATAGACTGTATTTTTTAACAATCTTGCATTTTGGTTGCTGACAAAGATCTCCCAGAGGTATCTGGTAGGGTTTTTTGAGGTTAGGGATGGGAAATACTTAAATGCCAAGATCCCAAGCTATTGCTATAGTTGTTATTCTGATGTATGGAGGGAAATTTGTGATTATTTAGGGTGGAGGCATTTTAAAAATCCTTTCCAAGGAATGATGACTGAGGAAGAATGAATCTGTTCCTGATGGGTTAACTCATAAAATATAGATCACATACTTGTGGACTAGAAAATTTGGGGGTGTAGAGGCAAGAGAGCTAATAAGAAGAAAGAAGAATCCTTGTATAGATCAAATTTTCTTTCACATAACCATAGGTCACTGTGAGGAAACCACTGTTGACCTAAGTAGTTTTCGTGATAGCTTAATGAGAGTGAAAACAGTTGATTCTAGGGATGTTTGATTTACTGTTCCTTTATTGGAACAATTTAAAAAGGCCAATTGGAGCACTGATTGTGTTTTAAAATCTGTATTTTGCCGCTGTTCTTAAGTTTAACTGAAGTATTCAGTGATGTGTAGACTTTCCATGTCTACAGCCACAGAAACCAGATTTCATGAAGATCTGTGGTAGATGAAAAACAATGAAGAAAAGACACGCAAAACACTGATTTTTGGATTTTGCTTCTTAGTTTGTCTTCCTCTGAAGTAAAAATCAGTTCAGGTTCATCCAGTTTTAACAATGGACCTGACGGGTGTCCTTGCTCTGGCTTATTTTTGATGTCCAGCAGGGTTTTTATCTTAACAGTATCTGTCCAAATTTGACTTGAATTATACGCATTTTGCAATCCTGATGCTATAATTGTGTCTGCTAATGCACAGCTTATTGAGACCAAAGCATAGTCTTTTTAGGGTCAACATTATCCTGTTTAAACTGCTGAGGGTAGAGCATAAACATTAAACTGTATCTTTAGTAGTTTATGGATGTCAGACTATGTTATGTGATAATCCAACTGTACACTGAGCTTAATGCTTTTTTTTTTTTTTCCAAAATACTTGATTACTTCAAGCTTGATTTCATTGTGTTGAATTCAATTTACTCATTGCAAAAGCTGTGTTTTTCCTGACTGAATTCAAGCTGTCATGAACAAGCAGATGTACAGTTTATTTTATTGTGGGTAGTGATTAGGTAGTGAAGACATAACACAGTCCTAGTTGTTTATACAACAAACTTCATCTTTATATCTTCTTCTTATACTTGAAGTAATAC
The DNA here is from genome assembly GCA_013397275.1 of Burhinus bistriatus. Lineage (NCBI taxonomy): Eukaryota > Metazoa > Chordata > Aves > Charadriiformes > Burhinidae > Burhinus > Burhinus bistriatus. Next base: position 807,281 of record VYXH01012778.1, on the reverse strand, counting down.
TAAAATTTGAATAAAAGTTGACTTCAGTCACTTTGGGGTTAAAAAATTGTTATTTAACATAAATCCTATTTCCTAGCAAAACCTTCCTTTCTCATATATATAGTGGAGGAATTGAAAAATTATTTACATTATTTAAAATAATGTATATTACTTAAAAGAATATAGATTACATTATTTTCCCTTTTTGTTTAGCCTACTTTATGTATTTAGTGATTGTTTATGGTGGAAGATAGGTAGTTACAGCAGGCAAACAGAAGCAAAACTGAGGTGAGAGCGGAACAAATTCTACAGCTGATGTGAGAGTAAAAAAAGTTCACAGCTTTGCGTGTCTGTGCCTCAGTTGCACCTCTGTGAGATATGATCACGTAAGGTGTTAACTGCCCTCAGTTCTATTGAAGCACATTTGTTGGTCTCTGGCAACTTACATGGCTATTATTCTAACACTGTGTCCTGGTTTGAGATGACACGCTGCAGCTTGTGCTGAATGAAATGTGATAATTGTTTTTATAATCTTGCTTACAGTATTAAAATATGCTGTGTTCTATTATTATTAATATTTTCCTTTGTGGCATTTAAATAATAAACACACAGGTGAAATTAGAGTGAGGTTATGACCCAAACTCATATTTCAGCATTGTTAGCTAAACATTTTTTCTGCTGTCTGTAACAAAGGTGATTATTAAAAATAATGAGTTTTCCTGTAAAAGCAACTCTGCAGACCAAGTTAAAACATTAACACTGTTACCTGCAACAGCATTTAAGTTGCTTGAGTTTGTTTCTGCTTCTGCTTAAGTCTTGAAGGAATATTTACTGTCCTTGCTATAGTCTCAAGTAAGATAGTTTGTCAATATGTATGTGGAAGAGTTCATATTAGCGCAAACACTACAGGAAAAGAAAGCCATGGCAAAATCTTTTTTAAGGCAAAGGTAAAAATGAATTCATTCTGACAGCGGTCTCTGTCTTTAGTTTGCCATGTTGTACCTAAGTGGGGTAGCTCAAACCAGTAATGGTGTTACCTACCATTGTACCAAACATGGTAATACCCATATCAGCATCTCAGATAAAGACAGGATAACAGCTTGAATTATTTTCTTCAGATAAATTCACTCTCTTTTTGTCCTAAACATAGCAGTGCAAAGATGTAATTAAATCTGAAAAGTTTTGCTCCCTGTGTAGATACAAAGTCATCTTTAAAATCTTTGGAAAGTTGTAGTGGCACATAAAACTTTTGAGGTCATCCATTTGACTCCACTGCGTGTTGACAGTTGCAGTTCTGTAGGAGGTTATCTCAAAGGTCTTGTTGGTCTGTTTAATTCTTACAAGGAGACTGCAGTGTCACAAATTCTCAACAGTTATCCTTGTTGGCAGTCTCTGAATAAGTGGGCACTGAAACTTGGCTACCTTTGGTAGAAAGAAGATTGGTCTTGTCAGACCTAAGTTGAGAATTGCTGCTTGTTCTTCCCTTGGTCTGTAGTTAAATAAAAGCTTCAGTGTCCAGATCTGTGAATTTGGCTGCTTTCATCAATACTATTTTTTAAGCATAATTTATCATTATAGATGGGATTAGGAAGACAGAGTTTTTGCTCTCCGTCCTCACTAAAACCAGGAGGAGTTACTACCTGACAAACTATTGTTAGTGGAGAACTGTTAGTTATTGACTGGCTGTGTTCCTGTGCACACTTTTAGGTCAGACCAAGCAACTGCTTTCAGATTGGGTTTAGCAACCATTTTTCTTTTTCCTAAGACTGTATGTTAGAACTGCATTCTTACCTGCTCTGGCATGAAGCTGGTGTTGGTTCATCAGAAGGGTAGAGGCATTGCTACTATCCCGCTTTAAATAAATGTTACACATTTTGTCTCATAGCATTTTTAGAAATTTGTCTAGTTTATCAAAAACTGTATTGGTAAGCCTAAATGTGACTGTTTAAGTTGTCATATCTTGGAAAATGTCTTTCACCTTCTAAGTAGGAGATGGTTAAGAAAAAAAAATTAAAATATCCCTTTGAATCATCCCAGTGCTTTGATGTAACACTGCCAAATTATGCCCAGAACTCAGGCAAAGTCTTAGCATATGTCTGATTCTGGGAGACCCACGTAAAAAAGGTGAAAAAGTTTGAGGGTACTTTTGTAACTGTTGCTTAAAACCTCATTTCCTTCATTTTGAAAGTAGTGGGAGTAGCGGCTGTGGTTAGTGCTATCAGACAGTGAGAGCTGCTAGCTATTATTTACTAGTCTCAACCACTTACACTCCTGAGATATTTTATTGGTCAGCTAAAATCGCAGATAACTCCAAATTACTACAGATCTGCAGCAGTATTACAGTTTTCTCTTTTGTTTTTTTCAGTGAAGTGATGTCTTTATCTTGCAGAGATGATGGATGTAGCTTTATTTCAACACACCTACTGACTGACTGTCTAAATTTGGGTGCTTATATAATTTGTTTTGGTTGGGGGTTTTTTGTTTTGTGGTTTGGTAGGAGTCATGTGAAAAAGCCCACAAGGCCCTTCTTACCCTAACTGAAAAGTTGGGTACCTTTCAGAAAGAAGAAGTAAACAGTGCTATGACGCAGTTTGTCGTAAAGAACTGTTCTCTTAGTTGTTTGCAAGAATTCGTTAGGTTTTATATGCGCTTCTAGGTTGCTAACTGTCAGGTCTTAAACGCTGCAAGCACAAAATCAGATATGGGTTCAGCGTTGACGTATTGCAGTGTTTTCAGCATTCACTAAGGGTTTCTTTTTTTCACGCTAAAGCCCAGGAGTGTTACAGTGTAGATATTCGCTAACCAGATAAGTAGCTTAACTGTGTCACCTACGTAAACAAAATGAAGATGATCAATTCAGCTAAATCTACTTTTGTTTTCAGCTAAATCTGCTTTTGGAGTAAAGTTTGAAAAGACAGAAGAACTGCAGTTGATATGATCAGGTGTTATGTGGACTGTTTTAAATGGTTTTGAGATGTTTTTGTGGCAGTGTTGTATATGGTTAACATGTGATTGTGTTTTTACATGAAAAACGTTGTATTTGGTAGCCTTTAATAAACACAAACATTTCTACCTTATCTAAGTTATTGAGGGCTTTGCTTTTATCGTGCACTGTGTATTACTGCAGCTGTTCTAGTTCAGTGTGCTGAAAGCTTTTTAATAGGTTTAGTGGTTTTATTCAATTTCTGACTATAAAACCTTTATTTGCAGAAGCACATCTCATAAATCAGTGATTCTTTAAATTTAGAATTGACCATAGTGCCTCTTTTATAAGTGAATATGCCATAAATTGAAACAAGGCATTTCTCTTGTTTCCTTTGCTGTTTCTTTTTGTGTAATAAACAATTACCAATTTGCACTTTTCTCTGTTTAGGCAAATAGAATAAGCAAGTGTTCCTAAGAGAAGAGATTCATCCTTCCAGCTGTCCAGAAAAAGTAACAGAGTCAGGAAAAACTAACTTAGGATTCATTATTTTATCTTCTTCTTCTAGACCTCCACTAGTCAGGCTATCTTCTGCCTTCAGTCTGGTATTTGTCAGCTTTTCCGAGAAACTCTTATTCGCAAGGGATTTGTGGAAATTCAGACTCCAAAAATCATTTCAGGTATTGTATATGTGATCCAGCAGCTACAGGTCTGCTGCTTTTTCAGTTGCTCAGTGTGCCTATCTGCCAAACATTTAGTAAGTTTTTATTCAAAAAGATGCAACATAGCAAACTTCTTCTAGCAGGTATCAAAGTTGTTCTTTACTTTTCTCCTGGCTTTGGCTGTTGTAAGAATGACAAGACAAATATTATATATGCCTGATTTATGTACTCTGCAGTGCATTTAAAGTTTTAATTTGGTTAAATACAGATGTCTGATCATATGCATTGTTCTTCAAATTAGTGTTCTCAATGTTGAGCACTGCCAGTTCTATTCCCAGTATCAAAAAAAACCCCACTCTAATTTAGATTAAAAGCAGCTTCCATCATAAAGAAGTTACAACAAACATATCATGGTATAAAAGATGATGCCATTATATACAATATGTCACTTCTTTAGCAATGAGCATATGGTTGAATAGAAGGTGGTAGATCATTTTTCTGAAAGTGTGGCATAACAGCTTCAGCCTGACTAAAAGTCTTAAAATGTAGCTTTTGCTTCCAGTTCTGTTGTTGATCTGCTGTATTGTTTTCAAAAGTCAAATTATTTGATTTACTGATGGATGTTTTTCTTCCATCTTATTGGTGTTCGAGGTTTTGTTGATGTCGCTAAGACATATGGCATGGAAAATGCAGGGCAGAATATTTGTATTATTCTCATTGTATGTGCATTCATTATATGTATACATTTTGCCTACTGAATTTTATACTTCTGTCAGCTCTTGACTGAGATAAAAAAGGGCTTTTTAACAAAATACATTTAAGCAACTATTCTTTCAACATGGAAAGTATCATTGAACTGTAAGAGTAGATAACTTTTTTTCCTACAGAGACAGTTGAAACAGCATGAAGTACTAAAGACTCCCAAGTAGTTTATTTATGTAGGACCTTTGAGGAAGTGTGCTATTCTTACTGCGCAGTGTACCATTGAAAGCAAGCAAGCAAGCATCCTATTGTTTGAATGAGATCATATTTTGTAAAAATAACTAAGTTAAGTCAATGCAATCCTTACTAAACTTCAAATTTAAATATAGCCGTTTAAGATTTGAGATTTAAAAGTTATCTGTATTCAAAAATAACTGTAAATATTCAGTGAATTTCAGAGGGAGTAGTGGTAATGAAAGAAAAGAAACGTTAATCTCAGTGGAATGGTTAGTAATAATAATTAGTACTTTACCTAGAGTTATCTTAACATTAGAACTTTTCAAAGATTATTAACCAATCTTTCACTCTGGCATGCTTTTGTTAGCAAGCGAGGCAACTGCAGCTCTCATACCACACACTGGGAAATGGAAAGGTAAAGTGACTCAGCTGATAGTTTTGGCAGGCAGTTTGCAGTAAGGGATCAAACACGTGTGTTCTCGGTTCCTATTCTCAAGGTAGCCTTCCATGAAAACTGCCTCAAACTGAGAAAAAGTTTTATACCTTTGTCAGATGCCCTCTGGTAAATCTAGTTGTGGCTCTGAGAGATATTTATGCCTTCAGTTTGAGAGGATGGTCCTGGCAAAACAGGATATGCGCTTTCATCTCAGCCTCTGCAGTTAACCCCTGGAAGCCTACGTCACTGGTAAGGATTGGTTTCCACAGAAATGTTGGGCTACAAGTAGATGTGGTGGTACAAGCATGCATTCTCTGCCGTTCTTGCTCTTAAGGTGAAGGACAGCTGGGAATAGTAACATTTTACACTACCCCAGCTGAATCTTGCAGATTTGCAAGGCAATGTGTGACAGTCCAGACCCGCAAAACTTCCCTTAGCATTAATGGGAATCTGTTTTGGAGAAAAATCTCCTCCTGTGCAATAGTCTATCATTGTACTTCTGATTTATTTTTTACATTTTTATTTTAATAATTACTCCAAGCATTTGCTTTTCAGCTGCCAGTGAAGGAGGAGCCAATGTGTTTACTGTATCATACTTCAAAAGCAGTGCCTACCTGGCTCAGTCCCCACAGCTGTACAAGCAGATGTGTATATGTGCTGACTTTGAAAAGGTTTTTTGCGTTGGGCCAGGTAAGAAGAGCGTTGGTTTATCCAAAGTGTGGAGTGTGCAGTGATGGCTTTTAGCAGCTGTGGTACAAATAAGATAAAACGCACACTGAAAGCTTTGAATGGTTTCACTTAATATAGTTTCACTTACCAAACACAAATTTCAGTTGGGGCGACTAATGAGAGTAAAGCTGACAGAGAAGTTGCTGGAACAAAACTAAAATGTTGAAATAAGGGTGGATTACTCTTCTCCAGTGCCTGCTGTTCTGTGAGGAGAAAGAATTGACTTGCATTGGAAATTGATAAGATGATGAAGTTAGTAAAACATGGAACAACACTGTGATTACTGAAGCCATAGTTTCCTATTAACCATGTCCAGTAGTTGCCTAGTTGCCTTTAGTTGCCCAGTAGTAAAGGTTAAAACAGGCAAGCTAGGTTTTACGTACTTCAGATTGCATATTCACATATACTTATCCCTTGCTTTTGTATATGTACCAAACAACTTTATTTAGAAAAGCATACTTCTAACTGGGCTGTCAGTAAACAATAAAAAATTAATAATTTCCAGTCTCATGCTCTCTCTTCCTCAAAAGCTGATAGGACATGGCCTCTTCAGGTGGTCATGCAGCATTTTTTTCCGAAGACCTCAAAGACAAGTTTAAAGATATGTAAGCTGGAAATACTGGAACAGCTTATAAAATAAAAGATGCGAGTAATTCAGAAGATCTTATATTTCTTGTTAATTACTAACAAATGAGTCATGGTTTATCGGAAGACATGTTTATATTAGACTCCTACATCTGAAAGAAAAACAGCCAGAATACACACACGTGCACAAGTCCATTTCCTCTGAAAAAGGCGATTTTCAAATCTGAAAGTTCTTGCGTGCCTGAAAGCTTGTGTGTTTTTTCCACTTCTGTCTGTTGGTCTAACAAGAGATACTAGCTCTCTACAAGTCTTGTCTGTCTTGTATCCTTCGAGCACCACGGCTACAATCACGCTGTCCCTGTTGTTACAAATGATGCTCTGAGGCAGCTAGTTTTCTTTTTGTTTTTCAGTGGGAATTGTCATGTCTAAAGACAGCATTGTCTGCCTGATCCATATGCTGATGTGCTTGATTGTCAGTGTTATTTTTCAAAATGGAATGATAATTTCAGGTCAGTTAGAATTTCTGTTGTTTCCTTTTACAGTATTTAGAGCTGAGGACTCCAATACACACAGACACCTGACTGAATTTGTTGGTCTGGATATCGAAATGGCTTTTAACTATCACTATCATGAAGTGGTAGATGAGATTGCAGATACCTTGGTGCAGATATTCAAGGGACTTCAGGAAAGGTAATGAGAGCATTTTCCATTTCATGAGCAACTTCGTTTGTTTGAGATCTCTTGCACTCTGGTACGAAATGGGCGAGCATTTTATCCTCAGCTTGTCTGATAAGCATTAATAATCTGATTTACAACAGAACTTCAAAACAAACATATTTGCTTTGCTCTTAACTATTTCTTTGTGCTTGACTTTCAAAGTTCATTCAAGCCATAGGCCAGTAAACTGTCGATTTTTAGCCTGAGTTGCATCTCCTAGAGTATGCTGCCTTGCACTAAGAAGACTACTTGTTTAGTGTTGAATGGATTTCCTAACAGAAGCAATCCATCATTAATTTAAGATGTCCTTCTTTTTGTGCCACTATGGGTAGGCTGATTGTTCTATCTTGAAATTAATTTTAATATTACTGTCTAAGAAAGTTTTTCTGAATCAAATTTATTGTAACAGCCTGCATCTCTGCCACGAAAGCAGCAAAGATTATTCTCCATTATTCGCAGTCTAACTCATTAAAAAGCCAGGCCAGAAGTTTAGGAAGTGGTTTTCATTTGCTTACAAATTAGACTATCTTGCCAGCAGAAATGCAAATCTTTTCATCTGTCTAGAAGGAAATTTCTCTTTTATATTTGAAATAGGATATTACTCAAATCAAAGAAGAACCTAGGTAAATATTACAAATCAAAGGGATGATTTCTGGATGTCTTTACTCTGAAAATTTGACCTAGTCAATTATTTCTTAAAACAGGAATAAAACAGAAGTAATAGTAAAATATTAACATGTATATCACTGAAGTAGATGCATTAACTTACATGAAACATTTCATTAGGATTGTACAGAATTTCTCCAGAAGTGGCTTTAAAATAGTTTTGTGTGTTCCAAGAGGGACCTCTTGTGGCAAAATTGTATTGCCATTGCAAAATCATTATTAGATGCAAGAAGAGTACATTTCTTGATTGTTTTATATTTTGCTTCTGTTCTTGTTTCCTCCTATACAGATTCCAAACTGAAATTCAGACAGTGAACAAGCAGTTCCCATGTGAGCCATTTAAGTTTTTGGAGCCAACTCTGAGGCTGGAATACCGTGAAGGTGTGGCCATGCTTAGAGAGGCTGGTGTTGAGATGGGCGACGAAGAAGATCTGAGGTACTTTGGCAGTACACGAATGTGTCAGAGTCTTGTGAAAGTGCTAGTAAAGTGTCAGTTTTGTACTGTGCAACTGACAGCCCTCAAGAAGGCACCACAAACCTTTAGAGGAATAAACGGTACTCATATCCAGATCTCTTGGCAAATAAACAAAGGATATGAAAAAAGTCCTTTCTTTTAACATAGACTATACATACAAACTCTGAAATCCAAAAGAACATAACTTAGAACATAAAGAGAGAGTAACTTGAACCTTCTAAGGATAAAAGCATTTGTTTTTCTAACAATTGCAGTCCTTCATGTGAATTGTCCCATGTCTTTGAATAGGATTAAACAAAAAGATTCTTCAGTCTTGAGGTCTTTCTTTTCCGTAACACCTTCCCATTTCTTCTTTCCACCTCTCACGAAAATGATTAAGCAATCATGTTTGCATTCCCATTGATTTACTGAAAGATGGGTTTAATCAACTGATTATATAGAAACTTTTCTAAAGACACCTACTAAATTTAAACCGTTTCTGTTCTTTCCCATCACATATCCAGTACCATTAGGATAATGTGTGATTTTACAGTTAAACAATCTGCATCAAAGAAGTTTTAATCGTAAGAGTTTGATAGAGCAAAATTCTTTCCACAGCAACTGCTTTTGGTGTTTCTCACTTAATGTGCCTAAGAAGGAATGGCTGCCCAAGGTATCTGCCAATAGGAAATAGAGTACACAATTCTTCAGTAATCAGCATATGGTGACTAGGAAGTAGTTATACTAAGAGCAAGAATATCTTTAGGTATCAGTTAATTTAAGGGGTTTCTAGGACCAATGCAAAATATTTAGGAACAGAAATAAATATACTTTATTTCTGAAATTTCTGTCTGCACAGTCCAACACATTCAGAAACAAGTACTAGATTTTATAAAGTGTGGGGTGCAGCAGATCTGTAAGTTGAAATCTTTTTAGCTTTTATCAGCACAAGTTTGAATCATTTAATTTTATTGGTGATAATCTTTTTCAGCACACCTAATGAAAAGCTCCTGGGACGCCTGGTAAAGGAAAAGGTAACAATTATTTTAGAATAAATAAATTTGTCATTGAATCTGAAACCTGATGTCATGGAGTCACTGGGTTGGTATAAAAGCCTACTTCATGTAAAACAACTTTTTACACACTGATTGAGACTACAGTATCTCAGAACGTGCAGAAGTTGTGAAGAGTTTGTGATTAGCATAAGCTTTTTTTAATTGTCTGACCGCATTCCCATTTTGCTGCTGCTTATTTAATCTACTGACAGTTTTGTCTTTATCATTAATAAGCTGTTTTGAACCATTTTCAATCATTTATATTTTATTTCTATCATCTGTTATACTGAGTACACCAAACAGGATAGTACATTCCAAAACCAGTTCTTACAATAATTAAAAAAACCCAACCAACCAAACCCAGCTTCTAACCGAATCTATAGGAGAAGATGAGATCTTTGGCAAAAAAATAAGTACCTGTTACCACAGCAAGACATTTTACTGCTAAACATTTCTAAGTTTACACTAGAAGTAGTATTGGAAAACTGAAAAAATAATACAACACTTTTATTGATAACTTATTTTTTATGATAATGCTATCAAATTTGTGGAAAGTTTTTGGGAGGTCTTTTTTACTTCACAGATTCAGTGGTTGTGTCTTCCTCTTGTAATGTGTTCTTTACATCATTTTCTCTTGTACTAACTGTTTTACATTACCTTCTTTCAGTATGACACGGACTTCTATATTCTTGACAAATACCCTCTTGCTGTGAGGCCTTTTTATACAATGCCAGACCCAGTAAACCCTGTAAGTAAAATTATTTGTTGTTGTCAATGGGGTTTTTTTGTAGTTTAAATTATTCCATGTAGGGATAACTTGACAAAATAGATAAACTATATTTATATGATCTGCTGTTATAATTAAAATTCTGATAACAAGATTAGGTCAGTGTTAGCTGACTTGTAGAATTATTTACAGTTACTCTTCACTGGTGAAAACATACCAGAAAGAAACAAATGTCGCTAAAATTGGGAGAGCTTTATGAAAAGATCTCCATGGTCAGAGCACTGCTGCCATCACTGAAAAGAGGCAAAAACATTCTTCCAGGGCAGCAGACACTTTAACAGAAAATATGCTTTTTTACATTATTAGAAATTCCCTAGTTTATTCCTAAATCCAGGGTAAATATCTTTAGAGTATCTTTTGCTGGAATAACTACGTGCAAGCGTAATGGTTTTTCAGAGGATGTGTGGATGAACTTCAGTTTTTTAAATCAACTCCAGTCTAATTAGAGGAGCCAAAGGGCTGTAATTCCTGGGCAGACTGCAAGTACATTGCACTCTTACTCCACAACTTTGGAACTCATAGATGAAGTTATCGAGAGGTGCATATTTGCCACCTAAGGATGGAGCAACTGTAGGTAGGAAATAAACTCATCTTTGTTTTTCCAGAAAAACTCTAACTCTTATGATATGTTCATGAGAGGGGAAGAGATCTTGTCTGGAGCTCAGAGAATTCATGATCCTCAGCTGCTGACAGAAAGAGCCCAGCACCACGGCATCGGTAACAAGTCAAACAACATGAAGCTGAATTTAAAAGAATATAAATAATGACTGGATTTGTTGCCTTAAGAATAATACTTTGGGGCAGAAGTTGCTATGTGGCAGTAGTGCTAAAATCACAGTACCATTTCATTCTTAATGTTAATCCATCTAATTCTGTTTAACCATTTTAATCTAGAGTGGTGGTATTAAGAAACTAGTTAGTTTCCTAGCAACACCTTGATGAAAAGGAATTGTTTCCGAGGACTTTAGAAGAATGTAATGCAGGAAATACCTTTAACAGAATGAGGGTAGACAAACAAGTCTTATTCAGTCATGCCTCTCTGTACTCTAACAAACTTTTTACAGAGTGCTCTAGCAGTCTTTGTTGGCTGTCCTTTTTAACTCTTGAACTGAGAGCAAATAAGCAAGAAGTCTCCCTTGGTGAAATTAAAACAAAAAAAAACCAAAAAACAAACAAACAAACAAAAAAAACCCCCAAAAGACTTAGCAGGGACAAGGCCAGCTAATAGTAGAAGGGTAAAAGAGTAAATTAGGTGGAGATCACGAGAGTAAAATGTAGATTAAAATCATGCTTTCAGTGAATGGCAAAGTGGCGTGGCAGGTAGGCAGTAGCAAAAAAGGAGTAGCTCCCACTGTAGCAAGATGGAAAAATACTTGTTAAATCTTTGCTTTCTCACTGCAGTTTATTCAAGAAGTCACCATTTTCCATAAGTTACAATAAACAGTTGGGCCTAGCTCTTACTCAATTCTTTTATTTCTTCCCTGATTAAGTTATTAACAAAATTATAAAACAAAACTCTTATAGTCCTAATTTCTGGACAGTTCTGTATAATTTATATGTTTAATGAGTAAAACCTCACTGTTAGTTTGTTAGTTAAATTGGTAAATTTTTTGTTGTGTTTGCAGTCATCTAGTCATTTGTATGTTTGGCTTGGGGTTCACTAAGCCGGTGAGAAATGTATCTTTTTCCTCTCTAGATTTGGAGAAAATAAAGGCTTATATCGATTCCTTTCGTTTTGGTGCACCTCCACACGCAGGTGGTGGAATAGGTAAGTATCTATTTTATTTTGTTCTGTGTTAGCCTGAGCTTAATTTAAACTGCTCAGTCTCAAGCAGGATTCAATATAAAATTCAGAGTAGTAGCTTTGTTACATAAATGTGTGGGGCTGTTTCTCCTGGAGAATTTAAGGACAGAAGCTAAAATGTAATGATCATCATAAAATAAATACGCAAAATATTAATGGCACAGTCTGGCAAGTTTAAAAAGTAGGTGATCACAAGAAAAAAATGCCGATTTATTAGTCAGGCACATCACTTTCAAATTTGACCAATGAGAAAAATTTAAGGAAGCAAGAAAATACTGTATTATGTATGGATTTATCATAGCCTACTAGTAGCAGAAGCTACCGGTCTCTTAGTGCATTTGCTGAAGCTGTTCTGCAGTGAGGAGAAATAATTGATTGCTTCTGTGTTATTCAGTGGTTTGACTAAACGTCACTGATCAGTTTGGTTGATGCTGATTAGGGCTACGAAGATGATTAGGGGACTTGAACATCTTTCTTATGAGGAAAGGCTGAGGGACTTGGGTCTTTTTAGTCTGGAGAAGAGAAGACTGAGGGGGGATTGTATCAATGCTTACAAATACTTAAAGGGAGGGTGCCGGGAGGATGGGACCAGTCTTATTTCAGTGGTGCCCAGTGATAGGACAAGAGGTAATGAGCACAAACTCGAACCTAGGAAGCTCCATCTGAACATGAGGAGGAACTTTTTTCCTTTGAGGGTGGCAGAGCACTGGCACAGGCTGCCCAGAGAGGCGGTGGAGTCTCCGACTCTGGAGACATTCCAAAACCCCCTGGACACCGTCCTGTGCAACCTGCTGTAGGTGACCCTGCTCTGGCAGGGGGTTTGGACTAGATGATCTCCACAGGTCCCTTCCAACCCCAGTGATTCTGTGATTGTGTAATTGTTTCAGCAAAGATGTTGAGACCTCGTGTCTTGGGTGTGAATATTTTACATATTAAAATGAAAAAAAGATACGTTTTAGGCCTCTTAATGATAACAATTTACAGTTATGCACATTACTTGCAATAGCAGGATGAAGTATGTTCATGTATATGGAAATAGGACACTTTGTAGGTCCTGATCAATAAACACAATGATTTCTGTGATTCATCCTTTCTGCATTTGCCTTATTTTTGTGAAGTATATTTAGTACATTCTCAGCAAGTTCTCAGAACAACTTCCTAAGTATGCCTTCAGTAAATGCATTAGATCTGCGATATGCTATTGAGACAACTGTTTTGAAATACCTACAAGATGTAAGCGTCGATGATCATGCAGTACTTGTGAGGAGAGGAGATGCAGCATTTGCAGATGATCCGAAATCATTTAGGCCAGTCAGAACTGACATCAAGGAAGCTGGAGCTACATTTCTTCTGCAGAGTAAATGCTCCTCATGGCACATCCCAGAGGTCAGGCCAAGTACCAGCCAAACAGGAGATGCTATGACAACACTAGCTGTTTCAGGTGGAAACCTTAACATAGGAGGGCAGGGTGGGGAAACTAGTATGCTTCTGGGTTTCATCTCAGCGTGGCTGGGGTGCACATGTAGCCCCATAGATTAGGAAATCCCTCCACATTCCACAGTGGACACATAATCTCTTAAGATTTCAGGAACAAAGAACACAATGACCGGTGAAATAGATATTATCATAAAGATAGCAGCAGATCGTTACACGGGTACATAGTGCTGAATCTGCATTTTTTTACTGTAGAGGGTTTGCGATAAAATTCCCTAGTTTTTACTGTAGTTGCTTATGGCACTTAACGTCTCTTACTCTGAAGCTGTTAAGACTGGTTTGGACTATGCTTCTGTTACTGTAGTCAAGATACAGTTCTCCCGATTACCCACCTCCCATTTCAATTTTCTACACCATCTTTCTTGAAAGTCCAAAGTGATTCAGAGCAGGGTTGAGTCTCTCGTACCATTGCTTATTGACACATGTTCCAGATGAAGCCTGTATCCTGGCAGAAGGCACTGTATGTAAAATCCCTAATTTTTGGTTCTAGCTCCTTCTCTCGTCTGTAGTCGGAGGTGCTAATGCATACATCTCAGTCTTTGGTCACCCTACTATGTGAGGCTGGCTGTACGTATACAGTACCTTTAGCTTCTTAAGAGTTTCGAACAAAAGACTGACTATACCGATGGGTTTTTTTCATTTGTTGTAGGGCTGGAAAGAGTAACCATGCTGTACCTGGGGCTGCATAACGTTCGCCAGACCTCCATGTTCCCACGGGACCCCAAACGACTGACACCCTAACATGAGCTGCTTTTGAAAGTTTTGAGATGATTTGCCGTGCAAATACGATATGATTGCAAGCATATCCCCTGCTACTGATGAACCTGTATTGATTTGAACATTATAATATGCAATAAAAAAAAAAGAACATCCCATTTACTGAAGTGCCACAATAATTTTTTTTATCCTTAGCTGTTTATTTAAAAGAAAATATTTTAACAGATCAAGACTCTTTGTATTGGCAACATTTTTAATGAAAATGTGATACTTTGAGTTAGTATTCTAGTGTCACATTAAATTGTATCATATTTCTAAACATTTTAATAAATTATGCAATAAAAATTCTGCATTTTTAACTTATGTCAGCAAGATTGAATATTCTGAAGTACAGAATTGGCTCAAAGCTAAAATAACTGGATGCTTGCAATTTAAAAATCAGGAGGAAACCAGCCAATTGTTAATTTACGTGAGTGTCAGGTAGAGAAGCAGGTAAGAAGAACAACATTTTAACAAAAAGTCTTCATATGAAATTGTGAAAATAGATTGAAATAAATCTCTCAAAGTAAATGACATGTAATATCTGTCTTTCTGGTTTTTGCTTTGTATCCTCACAAGATAATCATGAATCAATAAGGGTTTGGGGTTGGTTTTTTTAATGATTCAGTAACTGCCTAAATTTTAAATTTATTTTCTTTCTATCCTCTTCCCTTTTTAAAAAAAAGTTGTATATAAGCCATAGGCCTGTTCTTTATTTTTATGTTACTATTGGAGAATGGACATAATGTTACACGTGCTCATGGAATACACAAGGGATATATAATATTCTCAGAAAATAAATGGACAATGAGTTTGAGAGCAGGTCGTGTGTTGTCCTGCCTGACCCAGCCTCTAGGATAACAAACAAAACGAATCCACAAGAATTTCATTTATCTCCTGCCAATGAAAGAGAAGCAAGTAATGTAAGCCAAGTTATTTCAGGTTTTTTTCATTTATAAATGCTGTGTACAGCCCAACTGTTGTACATTTAGAGAAATTTGGTGTTTCTATAAGTCAGAGAACTTCTAAAATTTTGTAGACATCCTTTTTCTCAAACGAATCACCTACTTCAACCTCCTCAATTTGCAGTGATGTGCAAAGCTACTTCTCTTCCTCCTCCTCCCAACCCAAAGGATGTGCCCTGCATTTGGAGAGGAACCAGTGTATTTGAAACTTCCTTTTACGGACTGCATCTGATAGTTGTTTTTCAAATTTAAAACATTTTTTTAACTGTGGATGCCAAAAAGCAAAGGATTAAATTCCTTACTTGGGCACTGCAATAGAGTTACTCTAATATTCATACATATTTGTAATTCCTGACTTAATTTTTGCTTAACATTTTACATGATAAAGAGCTTTCAGTAGGAGGTATGGTTTAGACAGTCTGTGTTATTGTTGGTACCTTGATTTTTAAATGTCAGAGAAGTCACATATCGGTTATGCTACAAAAAGGTCAGTGAGGCTGTGTATAAATTGTGTAGAATTTCACAAAAGGGCAAATCATCTTTTGCAGCTGCCATTGAACAAGACTTAATTTTAATGTTTTGTGACAAGAGTTCTCCATTAGAAAACAATCACACTAAAGGTCAGTTAGGTAAAGCACTGGAAATGCAGAAGTTAAACTTTGTTTAGAAGTCACACAATTCAAGAAATAACATACTTTGCAGCTTTGCTTATGAGTCTATTGCAATTAATTTACCATGTAATCTTCCCCAAATTATTAACTTTAAAATCTTACAGTGTACCCAGTTGTACTTTACAAAGCTAAGTGGATTATAAACACAGCTTATCATCACAGACTTATTACTGATGAATCCATGTTTCAAAACAGTTGTTTATTCAGCTAAGCCAACTGGAATGAATTTAATTTAATTACTTTTGTTCATATGGAACTGGTAATGTATTGCACATTGGAAGTGCATCTTTCTAATAAGGAGCAAAATTACTGACTTACATTTCAGGCCAACAAAAAAAATACTGAGAACTATGTTTCTTGTTCTAGATTTGACAGCAGGTTTTGTGCATACATTCCTGTAACAACTGTGCTTATCCCAATTCTGTTAAGAGTTATTCAAGCTCATGTTGTAGTTCAATTTATTCACAGTAGCTGCACAAGATTTCAGATGGAGACCCTGATTCCTTTGTATGCAGAATCCTTTCACGGAGTTTTTCTTGGCTAACTAGAAGTAATTATGATCATAAATCAAAACGCATTTGTCCTGAATGTCATCTTAACAGGGTACTTTAGTGGGAGCTGCGCATTGTTAGAACTTAGTTTGAAACCTTGCACATAGCAATTTCAGAACTTTATGTTGCTTTGATAGGTAGCGACTCTGGTTTGGTAGTTCTGGAAAAGTCAAACCTGTATATAGTCATTTATTTCCAGTAACTTGCAGGAAGTTTAGCATGGAGTCCATGTTGCTGCTGCTTCTCCACCAGTTAAAATGTTTTCAGGTTTTTTTTCTTTCCTGATATACAGATGGTAATTACAATCATGCAATTTTTTAAAGTAAGGAACTATAAAGGATGTTGGTAAGGAATAGCCAGGGAGTCATCTCAAAACAAACACCACAAAGCTCCAGTTTGCTTCTGCAGTTTAACTAAAACATTTTCCTTTGAAACCCATCTGTGTTATGTGAGCTCTCTGAATCTGCCCAGCAGGAAAGAGGGCTCAGGCTGTTCTTTCTGGCAGCAAAGTGCAGGACTGGTTCCCCATGGCTGGTCACACCTGGTGGGGTTTAACACCATACGGCTGTGTGCTCCCTGCCCAGGGGGACAGGGGAAGAGGAAAGGAAGACTAAAAGCAGGAAAACTTTGTGCTTCCACCCCAGGCCTGTCAGTTCCAGGTGTACTGGACACCTCTCCACCTGAGCGCAAACTGTGGCCTGTGCTCTGCTGCCAGAGGCACGGAGAAGAACACGGTGTCCGTTGTGGCACACTGCTTGGCTGCCTTGGACTCCAGTTCATACTGGGGTTCCAGCACGTCCCATACGGTGGCACGGTTTCATTTGGGCCGTGGGGGTCCACTGTTAACTCCACGCCATGCAGCTGCAGCCAGCCATGGGTCCCCTTGGAACACGTTCCTGTGCGCCAAAACCAGAGAGCCTGCAAAAATGAGACAGCCTGGGGAAACAGCATGTTTTCTTGACAGCCCAAACAGATTTTAATTATTTGCTATTCCTTCTTTGGGTGTTATCGTTATCTGCATGCAGGGTGGGGGTAGTTTTAATTTTTTTTTTTTTTGGTAGAGGGAAGTTATGAAAAACCAGCAGAAATTATCTAGGGTGAATTATTATTTCTTTTAAAATAAACAAGCCTCACAACCAGCTTACGCTTGTGCTCATTTTTGCCAGTATGACCTCACAAAATACAGAATTTATTCACTGCCAGTTTTTTAAAAGTTACCAAGTTAGTTCTACTATTCTCTTATTTTCTTTGGATTTAAAGGAGCATGTAAGCATGGCATAAATCATAAACAACTGGGCAGTTTTTCTTCTACTTTGCCACCTCTTTGGCCTTAGCCATCTTAAAAAAGAAGGAAAAAAAAAAAACCAAACACCAAAATCCCAACCCTCAAAAAGCTGTAATTATGTACCAAAGCGCAACAACCTGCATTAAAATACCAATTTTCAAGAAAGACCAACCCAGCCAGAACCTCTGCAGCGGAGCGAGGCCTGCAGAGCTGAATCTCACTGCACCCCCCAAAAAAAATAAAAACCCCAAAACCCCCACAAATTGCCAGGCGGCCTTTTACCATTTTGCAATCGAGACTCCGTTCTCCACGGGCCATGCGCGCCCCAACACGACATAACGCTCCTGCAAGGAGCCTGGGCTGCCATTCCGTAATGGCTGCGTCAGCCATGG
Source organism: Burhinus bistriatus (assembly GCA_013397275.1). Taxonomy (NCBI): domain Eukaryota; kingdom Metazoa; phylum Chordata; class Aves; order Charadriiformes; family Burhinidae; genus Burhinus; species Burhinus bistriatus. The sequence continues at coordinate 789,431 of VYXH01012778.1, read as the reverse complement.
CGTCACTCGGCGAGCGTCACCTTGTACCACCCCTACCCGCTAACGCAACGTCACGAACAGTGTCCACGCGAAGGCCTGGCTTAGTTTACACCCCTTTCGCCTCAGGCGAGTCCCTCAGAAGCCGCAGAGGCGGCCTGACTAGTGAGTCCTGCCACCCACTCGCCCCCCGGCCCAGCCTGGGGGAGGCCACAGCGCGAGCCCCGCCCTCAGCCGCGCGCCTTTGGCGCGAAAACGCCCCTGAGGGAAGGGGCAGGAGAGGCCGGCGGGGCGGGGCTCTGCGGGACGGCGGCCGCCCATTGGCCGGCGCGGCGGCGCACGTGGGGTGCGCTGTGGCGCGAACCGGGCTGGGGGCTGAGGCGGCGGCGGCGGCCGGGATGGACCTGGCGGTGGCAGCGGGGGACGCGGGCGCGGCGCAGCAGCACCAGCAGCTCCGCGATGAGGTGGCGGAGAAGTGCCAGAAGTTGTTCCAGGACTTCTTAGAAGAGTGAGTGAGAGGGGCCGGGCCGGGCAGGGCTGTCAGGAGGCTGTGGCGGGGCCGCGAGCGCCTCACGGAGGGGGCCGCCATTTGGTGAGGGCGAGATCCTGTCAGGGCCTGTCGCCTCGATCCCTCGTGTTTCAGTCAGAAAAGCTCTCTTATCGCCTGGGCCCGCCGCAGAGGCACTGCTCTGCCGTGAGATGTCTGCCTTGCGAAGGGCTCCCGTGGCTGGCAAAACCCTTCCCAGAGAGATTTTGGTGGGACTTTGTTGGGGGACGTTTGGCCCCTTTTAACAAAGTTTTGTGACAGCCAGGTTGAAAATCCCTTTTGTGGCTTGGTTGTTACACCTTAATACGTCCGACTCCCCATGCTTTGCCTCCCGACAGACCCGTCAGCAGCAAGGGAGGAAACTTGTTAACATCACCCCGAGGAACACAAAACCAAACCCGGTTTGCTGGTGCAGAGTCATTGTTCAACCATAAATAAAATTCTGTGTGAAATGCGGGCCCGGTGCATCTGCGCTGGGGTGTTGATAGAACGGATGTAGCAAGGGGGGGGGCGGAGGAAAGATATTGTTGGAAAATACGTTTGCAAGGGACTGTGGGATGCCGTCGTTCTCTTGCACACCCCTTAACGTGTGTGATCCTTCTCTTTCTCTTCAGAATTCAGAAGTATTCAGTTGCAGTGTGATATGTAACCATGATATGTTTTCCTGAATCACTTTCAGGTTCCAGAACAGCGATGGGGAGGTCAAATACTTGCGTGATGCCGAAGAACTGATTCGGCCAGAGCGGAACACGTTGATTGTAAGCTTTGTGGATTTGGAGCAGTTCAATCAGCAGCTCTCTACTACTATTCAGGAGGAATTTTACAGGTAAAGTGTAGAGGTTACCTGAGAGCTGAGCAATGCTGCGGTCTTAGGCCCATAACGTCTTATATGTAAAAACTGAGAGGTTTATCTCCTTTCCGTATCCTGCAAACACTTACATTTAAGAATTTTTTTTTTTTCTTGCTGGATCAAAACTTACTTCTTAATGGATTCCTCTTGGGAAACTATTAGTTAACTAGGCAATTGCATTTATTCTGGTAAAAAGGTAGATGGTCAGTATGGGAATACAGAATAAACTCTAGAACTTCTTGCTCTGGAAATATTTTATTGAGCCAGTGGCTTATTTTGAGGATCTACTTCTTAATATAAGGATAAAAGTGTGATAAAATGAGACTTTAAAACATCCATTTTCAGACAATAAAGCAAATGGCATTATTATGAAGTAATCTCATATTTAGATCAGCTTTTGTATGTTCTTACATAATATGGCAGTAAAAGAGAGAACCTGGAATTTTATGATACAAGCCTAAAGCAAAGAAGGCATTTTGATAGCTTCTATAAAATTTGAATCTTTTTTCTGTATTTCAGGGTTTACCCTTACCTCTGCCGAGCAGTCAAGACTTTCGCTAGAGACCATGGAAATGTTCCTTCAAACAAGGACTTTTATGTTGCATTCCAAGATCTGCCTACCAGACACAAGTAAGATGATTATTCATTCCAGAAACTTGTGCGTTTTTACTACTGGGAAAAAAGTGTGAAAGCACACTGAAAATGTTTTGGTTAGATAGTGTGAAATACACAGTTGACCAATACGATTGTGAAGAAGTTTCCTGATCTTGTGCAGGATATTTTTTGAAAGAGTTTTTCATTTGTGAGTCATACTCAGATACTTACAATCATCATATTCCACAAACAAATGTAACTTCTCTAACTCAAAAAAGTGGTTTAGAGTATATTGCTTTTGAAATGCCAGTAAAGTAACTTTTGCATTGGTTTGACCTTTAGTGTTAATCTAAAAGTTTAAGTAAAATCATAAAATGAGAAAATATTTTAGTAACTTTGTTGCCTTTGTCTGTTACTACTGTTCTTTAGTCACAGACTAAATGAAATTATGTTGCATCTTCATATTTCGGTAGTACCCTGGGCCTAAAAATGTCAACTCAACTTAAGAATTTAAACTCTATGAATTTCTCTTTTAAACAGAATCCGAGAGCTGACATCAGCAAAAATTGGCTCACTGATGCGTATCAGTGGACAGGTGGTACGTACCCACCCAGTCCATCCTGAGCTTGTAAGTGGAACCTTCCTGTGCCTTGACTGTCAGACAGTGATTAAAGATGTGGAACAGCAATTTAAATACACGCAGCCAAACATCTGCAGAAACCCAGTCTGTGCCAACAGAAGGAGATTCCTGCTGGACACAAACAAATCAAGATTTGTTGATTTCCAAAAGGTACAGTGGTGAGGCTGGGGAGGACGATGAACAGTGTTGTTCTTGTGGTAGTTGAAAGGTGGTGTTTGTACTGCTACACGTAGAAGACAATTAATGTTGGTTCTGTCAACATCAAGACAAGACCTCAAGAAAAGGTACTGAGTTTCTGGACATAGTTTGTTTCTATCTTTGGAACGCTTATGTTTAAGCATGGGAAATTATGAATAATATCAAAGCAGTTTTGTTGCATGATATTTATGGTCTAAGTAAGCCACTGAAAACCCACATACTCAAGCCATTGTAAGTCGTCTTTCACAGCTACATCGTGTGTAGTTGTTGTATACGAGTATGAAAAGGGGTGTCTTTAGTATCTGCAATGTTTTGCTCTTCCAGATTGATCTACTTTGCCAAATCCTCAGCACATCATTTCCCGCAATAATATTTTGTGTCGGTCACGTTAACTGGAATCTTAAAGTTGCTTTTCCTAGACCTCAGAATTGTCATTGTAGCCCCTGTGTATCCTCATCTTAGGTACTGACTAGTGAAGGGTTTTTTTGCTTGTTTGTCTTATTGTAAGAGGAATTTCATGATTGACATGGATGATAGAAAGCAAATGCCACTTACTTACTGTATTTATTAACAGCTTAGCTTTTGAAGCAGTTTCAAATTTGGTGACATCTGCTAAGTGCTTAATATTCTCTCCCTCCCCAGGTTCGCATTCAGGAGACGCAGGCTGAGCTGCCACGCGGTAGCATTCCTCGCAGCGTGGAAGTGATCTTGCGTGCAGAAGCAGTGGAGTCTGCTCAGGCAGGTGACAAATGTGACTTCACAGGGTCACTGATTGTTGTGCCTGATGTGTCCCAGCTCTCAACACCAGGTTTGTTGCTGCCACTCATGACCTAGGTGACAAGTCCCTCCTGCTTGTTCTAGTAACTGCTGTTCTGACTCCCACTTTAATGGCAGGGGTGCGTGCAGAAACCGGCTCCCGGGTGAGTGGGACAGAGGGCTATGAAACCGAAGGCATCCGAGGACTTCGTGCCCTTGGAGTCAGAGAGCTGTCATATAAGCTAGTCTTTCTAGCTTGTTACGTTGCACCAACAAATCCACGGGTGAGTCTGGGAAGAAAATAGGCTTAAAGGTATTGATGATTTCTGCTCTGTATGGTTTTACCTCAAATTAGGGAGTTGGAATAGGTAAAGCTTTAAACATATATGTGTACCACCTTCTTGTGCATTTGAGTATCTTTATATTCTGATTGGATTTATATAGCAAGTTTTTTTTTCTTGCCTTTATTGTTCATAGCAGTTTTCACAGATGTGATTATTTACCAATGTTATCAGTTTATTCTAAAGAGCTAAATGGTCCGTTTATTTCCATCCAGATTTCATCTGTTTCTGCAGCATTTCCTTTTCCTCCAGGAAAACCTATTGCTTCACTTTGTCACAGGGAAAACAGCAATCCTTCTTGTTCCCTCTGGTTTATCACATAACACCTTGGGATGTTACTACAGCATATTAAGTAATACTGACTATGGCTGGGTTTTAGCATGGTATGATATTTTAATCTATAATTCTGCTAGCAGATTCACCGTCACATAGGATAAAAATAGTATCTGTTGTTTTCTGGGTGTAGTACTTTCCTGCCTCATTCCAGAGTAATGAAAGACCTTGAAAATTCCAGTTAATGCAGAATCCTTGCAAAGGCAAATTTTAGCCAAAGGAAGCCATGCTGGTTTACTCTTTTTAACCTGTGGACAAGCAATCTCTCCTGGGTTTTTCTCACTAACTGAAGTTATACTCTGTTGATTTCGCCCCCTAGGAAATTGTCTATTGTTTTTTAAAGGTATAAGATGATGAGCTTCCTTAGCCTAAGGTCAGCTTTTCTGAACATGTTCCTCCCATTCATCTTACAGAGCGAGTTTGTCTAACCTCCTCTCTGCAGTCCTCACATTCAGTAGCAACCACGTTATGACTTTTATTTCTTTTTCTTTCCTTTGTTTAGTTTGGTGGAAAAGAGCTCCGAGATGAAGAACAGACTGCAGAAAGCATTAAAAACCAAATGTCTGTGAAAGAGTGGGAAAAAGTGTTTGAAATGAGCCAAGATAAGAACCTTTACCATAACCTGTGCACCAGCCTCTTCCCCACTATCCATGGTAAGAGTCCAGTTGTTGGCCCAGAGACGTAAGATTTCTCTTGTGAAAATAATACTTCTTCTTGATGTCTGGGTAGTGCCATTTTGGGAAAGCTTGAAAGTCCGATGCCAGCTACCACAAACTCTCCCCTCCAGCACTGGTTATGCTCGAAATGAAGAACCTGTTTCCTGAGTACTCACTGCGTTTAATCATTAAGACCTGCAAGACTAGTCAGAATGGTTGGGTTTGCTATTGGGTGATCTACTAAACCCTACAGTTGCCAGTTAGGTATAAGCTTTATTTTTTATGGGCATTCTTCAAAAGATTTAAGGGTTCCAAACATTTGTATGCTGGGGTGTGTGTGGGGGTGTATGTGTGTATGTTTGCAGTTGTTTCTGGCTCAGAGCCAGTCTGAGGACTTAACGTTGGTTTTGTCTGAAAAGTTTGATCAGCTGAATTTGGTCCATATTCTGAGCCGCTATAGCATAAAGGAATTCTACCACTTTCTGAGTCATTCTTCCCTGAAACTATATCAAACACATAAATGCAGTTTTAGTGGATGTTTAGCAAATAGGTAAATTCTGAGCAGATGTTCCCAAATACTCTAAAATTCTAGTGGGCTGAAGTTTTTTTTTAAATAGGAAAAATGTGGTGTTTTCTTTGGATTTTTCAGTTGAGTGTCTTTTGGGGCAGGTAATGATGAAGTGAAACGTGGGGTCCTGCTGATGCTTTTTGGAGGAGTTCCTAAGACCACTTCAGAAGGCACTTCATTGCGTGGGGACATCAATGTTTGTGTTGTGGGTGATCCAAGTACAGCCAAGAGTCAATTCCTAAAGTAAGCATCTCATTAAAATTCAGTATTTAAATATTGTCCAGTGTGCCTAGAGCTATAAATGTGTACTGTGCCTTTTCTATGTTAAACAGAGGAAAAGGAAGTAAAATATTTGAGAACATTTTCCAGGAATTATTTGGATGCGGTTGAATTACTTGAATAGAGCTGAAGCAAACTCAACAAGCCCCTGTAGTAATAACAAAGAATGGATTAAGCCTTTTTTTTGTTGTTCTTTAGGTACTTATGAAAGTATGGATTTCCAAATACTTTCAAAAGACATTGAATATTAAAAATAGAAAAATTATTACATATCTTAAAATGTCAGAGATAGATAGATGAAATAATTTTTTTGCTTTTCTATTTTTAGCTTAGTCTAATTTTGTAGGTCTCAACACTTTGGACAAATAAACAGCTGTTAACCCTGAAAAATAATTATGAAATCATTATGTTTTGTGCTGCATCTTATGCTATAATGCTTTTTTATTTGAAATTCTATTTAATATGGTTTTATTTTATTATGCAGCTCATTTACCTCTGCATTGTGCTCCGTGAAGCTGAGGTCCTTGCAGCATACACTGCAACTCAGAAATGTGGAGGCACCACAAAAGCTGCCCTAGGCTGCCTGTGGTCAGTCTCGCTGTTTGCTGCTATGAAGCCATTTGTTCCCTTGTGCTGACATTTACCTGACCCATGAGGAGCTGTGTTAGCTTGTGAAATCAGCAGAAAACTTGTGGGAGGAGGTCTGGATATTTTTTTCTGCTGCTGTAACCATGGGTGAATAATAGACCTGTGATAGACTGCAGTTAGATAAGGACTAGTTTCCAAGGCTTGCTCAAACATCATTAGAGGTGGGAGGGCCTATCTAAATATTAATTGCTTCCTGAAAGAAGGACTGTCCTCCCCTGAGAGGTTGAAAGAAACACTGCATTACAGTTATCTTGTTTCTGCAGGTTTTAATCTGACTTTTTAAAGTTTGTCCAACAGCGTTCCTCACTCTTATTTCTCTCCCTAGGCATGTGGACGAGTTCAGTCCTCGTGCTGTATATACCAGCGGAAAAGCCTCCAGTGCTGCTGGTCTAACAGCGGCTGTTGTAAAAGATGAAGAGTCTCATGAATTTGTCATTGAAGCTGGAGCACTGATGCTGGCGGATAATGTGAGTCCAGGAACTAGAGAGGTTCCTGCATCCCTGGAATGGTTTCAATGATTGACCAAGAGCCCCAGATTGTCTTAATGATGCTTCTTTTCCAAAAGTGGTTGAATTTGGGTAACTTACTGGTTTTTCTTTTTCTGCTGCAGGGGGTTTGTTGCATTGATGAATTTGACAAAATGGATGTGCGGGATCAAGTAGCCATTCATGAAGCAATGGAGCAGCAGACTATATCCATTACTAAAGCAGGAGTAAAGGTAGCTTGTGCTATTCTTCTGCTTGTGTAGTCTCTATGATCGCCTGACTATTTGTTGCATGTACTGATACAGCATCATCTGTCAGACTTCCGTGTCAGCTCTTCAGCTGCCTCACTGTGGCAGGAGAGAGAACGCTTATCTGAAAAGTTTTTGTGCTGCATAGCCCAGAAAGAATCAGAAATGTTACCGAAATTAAAAAAGATATAGTAGTGGGCGGGGAACAGAAAGTGGAAAAATCCTGACCTTGAAGTAACCCCAAAAGAGGATACAGATTTATGTGTATTTGTAGAAGTAAAGCATGTATTTGCACTATTAGAAACAGGGTCTTCTGAAAAGCAGTTTTAAGGGCTTGTTTCAGTGTTCTTGGCAAGAGTGTGGCAATGTTAAAATACTGTTTCATCATACTGTGACTTGGGGCTGTTGAGAAAGGGCTGATTAGAAGAGTTTGAGCTCTTGAGGAGCGATTGTTGTAATACCTCCATTGAAACTCCATGCAAAAGTTTTTCTGCTGACCCATTTGAATTGCAATGAGTTGGTTTAGCAAGTGGTCACAGATATAATTTTGGGTTTTTTTTTAATTTTATTTTCATTGTCAGGCTACCCTGAATGCCAGGACCTCCATTTTGGCTGCAGCAAACCCAGTTGGCGGGCGCTATGACAGATCCAAGTCACTGAAACAGAATATAAACCTGTCAGCTCCCATCATGTCTCGCTTTGATCTCTTCTTCATCCTTGTGGATGAATGTAATGAGGTAATTTTAAGGAACTGTAGAATAATTCATGTCAGAAAAGACCTCTGGAGGTCTCTAGTCTAACCTCCTGCTCAAAGCAGATCATTGCAAACAGGCTGCCAAGACGTTGACTTGGTGAGTTTTGAATATCTCCAAGGATCGAGATTCTGCAGCCTCTCTAGGCCCCTACGACAATGTTTGACAACTCTCATGTGTTTAAAAAATAATAACGTTTATGTCTAATCAGAATTTCTTATGGTTCAGTTTGTGTTGGTTGCCTCTTGTCAATCTGTACTTCTAAGAAGAATCTGGCTCCATCATATCTGTACTTGCCAATGAGGCGGTTGCTTTCTTTTCTAGCTGAACAGACCCAGCTCTTGCAGCCTCTCCTCATACATAATGTGCTTCTGCCCTCTGACCATCTTGGTGGCCCTCTGAAATTTTAGATGAAGCTGAACTCATGAGAGTGTCTTGCTTCTGCTTTTCTTCTCTGTCTGCAAAGTTAAAAGCTGGCAGTACAAATTTGAACATGCTGTGCTGAATACAAAGTTACTGCCTTTTCATCTTGTAGTGATTTGACCTGCAAACTTAAAACCATTAGTCATTTTTACAAATCGCTGGTCACTAAGGCTAAGACTGCTACCACCTGTCTATGTGGCGTTTGCCTTGGGAGCGCATGAGATACAGAGATTAATGTTGGTTCAGCGCTATTCTCTCCACTGTTTTCCTCAAAGTGGTTATTCTAATTGAGAAGGGACTGATGAAAGAGCCAGAGTAGGCTTAAAAGGAAGAAAGCAGTTCCCACGCTGTAAAGTGCTGCTTTCTGCCTGTTTTATGGCTAACTTGTAACCCAGGAGAGTTCCAAGAGGTTATAAATCCTAAAACTGCCTTTTATTCTTTCTCTGCTATGTTTCCTTGTATTAAAAACCTCCAGGGCATTCTCCTGGATCTTCTGGCAGAGAGTCTGGCTTCTGGAAAGATTAGCCATGAGGAGTGCAAGTGAGGGAAGGAATGGGAGGGAAGAATATAGCGGTTGTTTTGATATTTGGCTGGTGTTGTGAAAGTGACCTGACAAGAGCAATAATATCCCAGGTTACAGATTATGCCATTGCTAGACGCATAGTGGATCTGCATTCCAGAGTGGAAGAATCTGTCGATCGTGTCTATTCATTAGATGATATCAGAAGGTATCTGCTGTTTGCAAGACAGTTTAAACCAAAGGTAATTCTACTTTCTTGTATAAGTTGTTCTGTATGAGGTGATCCAAAGGAATAGTCACTCTGTATCATGCTTTTTTTCCAGCAAATGCAAAGACACTTAGTATAGTGTTCTCTCAAGAAAGGAGATGTAAACTCAGTTATTATCTAGAAACACAGCACATTTTGGAGCCATGTACTCATTTGGGATTTTTTGAACTCCAGAAACCTAGCCAGCCCAGCTGAGGCTATGTTATAATCAGTAGTCTTAACCACTTTGGAGGCAGTTCTCAACCTCTGTGTAGAACAACTGAGGGGTTATTTCATAGCTTTCTCATACCTCAAGGGCATGGGTTATACAACACGGCTGCTGCAGAGAGTTTTGTATTTTATTGACTCACTGCTTAATCCAACAGTTTGTTTGGCTTTATTTTAAAAGGGTATTGTTCCTCAATATTTCTTGCTTTTTTTGTCATAAAATACAGAATATGGGAAACTGCTCCAAGTATAAATTTTTGTGGTCTATCCAAAGAGCAGTTTGGATGGGCTGTGTGTTAGATTTTTGAGAAGTTCTTCTCAAGTAGTTCTTCTCAAATGGAATGAGAGGACACCCTCCCTTACAGAGTTTTGAAAACTCCCATTTCATTTCCATGTGGTGAGGAGTTTGTTTTCCAGTTGGGTATGTGTATGTGTGGATAGACTCAGGTTAAAAAGCATGTACACAAAGCTGCAGTCGGTGTTAGTATGTTGAATGTATGCTTGTGTGTGTGTTTGTATGCAGAATAGAAGGTAAATAAACATAGAACAAACTAATAGGGACAGACATGAAGCAAGTTGGTGGGATAGAAAAATAGAAATGGTCAAAAATCTACTGTAAAAATAATAGATGCATCAATGTACTTATTGTAATATTGTTACTGTAATCATTTTTACAGTATAATTTTAACATAACATGATTATCATTTTTATGTATGGCATGTGTATAGCATAGAATATTTCAGAGAAAAGCAGTGGCTAGGACAGAAAAGTCTGGGAACTGCCAATCTGATGCAAGAAGCTTAAACGTTAATACTTTTAACATGGCAAACTGTCATACTGTTTTATGTCACAAAGATATCTAAGGAGTCTGAGGACTTTATAGTGGAGCAGTATAAACGGCTACGGCAGCGTGATGGCTCTGGAGTGACAAAGTCATCCTGGAGAATCACAGTGCGACAGCTGGAAAGCATGATTCGACTGTCTGAAGCTATGGCCCGTATGCACTGCTGTGATGAGGTATCAGGTTTTTGATGAGAGTTTGTATAGATGTTTATAAAAATGTTGTGGGAGTTCTGGCTTTGTTATTTGACTATAGTATTGTACATATTTAAATCCTGTGAGTGAGGAGGAGAGCTTGGATCATGTTTTCACTTGTGATATGGTCATATTCCATCTGAATTTGTGTGGCAGAAATACTGGTTTTAAGGTATGTCTTGTAAAACTGAGATCAGCTGGTCCAAGCTGAGAAGATGCACGTTTTTGCATTACAGTTGTATCAGCACTCTCGGCCTGTTACCTGTCAAGTCATGACAAAGAGGAAGAACAGTCATCTATTAGTATCATCCAGGGCTGTTGGCAGTGTCTGTCTCCTAATCTTCCGTAGTTTGTAATCTCTCACAGCTCTCTTCCACATGCAATCTAAAAAACCAAAGTTTATCAAAGTATCTGAACCTCCCTAAGAGTATTTTTGATCTGAGCTCCTCCTCACGTCAACTAATGTTGAAATATATGTTTTGTTATGGCTATTAACTGTAGTATGACTATTATCCACCTAGTCCCTGCTTTAAAACTCGGCAGGCTTTTTGAAATATTGATTAGGGGTTATGTGACACATGCAGTGAGAGAAACTTGCTCACTGGCTGTGTAAGAAGGACACCCGTTGGGTTCTTTTTAATTAAATTCAGCTTATAAAGAAACAGATAGCTTTTAGCTTATGGCTCAGCTAGAGATGATTTTTCCAGTTTTTACTTTTCAATTCCAGAGGAGAGTCTCATTAATTACAGGGTTTTTTTCATATTGTTTCTGTGCAGACCCATTTCTTTCATGTTTCTTGCTCCACTGATCTTTCTTCAAAATATTCTTGGCTTAAGTAAAAATTTTAATCGAATCCACATGATCGCTAAAGCCTGAAAGATTCATCAGGCTGCTCATTCCCTGCATAACCTTGTGTGTACTCAGAGTACTTATAGTGGGATATAATTTGACTTGCAGAGTCTTTACTGCTTAGGATTAATCAGGTGAGATGGGTAGAAAGACCCTTCATCAGTCAGGAGTGAGTTTCTGGAGCTATTGGGGGGAAAAAAAGCCTTTAACACTAGAAGAGCCACCATGCCTATTTAACACATGTTTTTTGAAATTTTTCCCAGGTTCACCCGAAACATGTGAAGGAAGCTTTCAGGCTTTTAAATAAGTCCATCATTAGAGTTGAGACTCCTGACATCAATTTAGACCAAGACGATGAACAGCAAATGGAGGATCAAGAGGACCAAGATGGAGTCAATGGTAAATTACTTGTGGAGAGTTTTTTCAAAGGGGAAAGTAATTCCAGCCTTTACAGCTTACTTGTTTGAGTATATACTTCTCTTCGGTTTCTCAAGTATTTTTTATCTAATAAGGTCTAGGAATCCTGACTCCCGTTCTTACCTCTCTTAGTTCTTCAGCCTCCTTGTGGGTTCACTCACCTGGTTAGTCAATTAAACACTTTTCAGTGGCTCAGAGTATTAAACAGTTAAAAGATGCTGCAGATTTAAACCTGGGCATGTGTCCAAGCAGGTGAGGCGGAAGCTCCAGCTGGGGCCAATGGTCTTGTCAATGGGATCAATGGCCATTCTGAGGACACGAACAAGGATGCCGCGCCCAAAGCTTCTCTGAGACTGGGCTTCTCTGAGTATCGACGAATTTCTAATCTCCTGGTGCTGCACCTCAGGAAAGCAGAAGAAGGTAAGAATTTGTTTATTAAAAAGACAGTAGACCCTGAGTTGTGTTGCCATGTGTGCATTGGCTCTTTACTAAAACAAATTCACTTGAAGCTCACAAGGGAATTTTTTAGCTATGAAGGAAAACTGTATCTTCCAGACACCTTACAGAGAAAGGGCTTGAGCGTGTCATGTATTAGAAAGTTAGAACTGAAGGTTGTGATCACAGATCCTTGAACAATGGTTACCTCTTCCTCCTGTGCATTTTTCAGGGTAATTTGGTAAACATTACTGTGTGAGTAAAATCTTTGCTGCTTAGCACCCTGAAGTACTTTAGGCATGTTAACAGAGTAAGTTCTGCAGAGGTTCACAAATTTGCTTCTCTGAGTGAACTAATCCCACTGTGCTGCTGAGGTTCGGCACAGGTAGCTCAGTTCAGGGAGTAACTGTTACTACAGCTGAGGTTGTTGCACTTGGGATTTTCACTCTTGCTGAGACACCAGACTTGTTAGGTCAGATGTGACCCTGTACACATGTGGCTATTGTCATGGGATGGAAGTATCAGACACAGTTATGATTTAGCAGCAGTTCAGTTTTATTTGTGATTTGAGGCAGATCAAGAGATTGAGTTTTAGCAGCACTTAATCATTAACTGATTTAAAGATTTGCAGAGTGATTTAACTAAATAAATGAACGGCGACTTGATTACAGATTCGAAGATGACAAGATTCACACTAACTTACTATAAGGTATCCCAAACCAATAAGTATACCTATGAGAGCAAAGCACAGATTTCAGATTAATGTATGTACATATAAACAAAGCATATGAACGTGCGCACACATACACACACTTACACAAACACGCACACACCGCAGTTTGTAACTGCTGAGATCAAAGATCTCTTAATATCGCACGACTTTATTAAAGTCGGCGGGTACCCCTTTTAACTCCTACACGTGCACAGAAAATGGAAGAACATCCACATCCATACAGCTAATGCATACAAACATATAAATGGAGAGGTGGACGGAAAGAGAGGCTAGCCTGTAGTTAAAATTTCCCTTCCAAGCTAGAGTAAATACTCACAATGCATCGGCATTCCTCAACCGGCAGTAATTGAGGCTCGAGAAGGATTGTCTCACCCTGGTACCTTAGTCTTCGCGAAGTTTGCCCGAAACAGTGTCCTGACTCAGGGGAGGTGCTGGCCACAGCCCGCTGCAATCCAGAAGAGCTCAAAGGGTCTTCACTAGAATCGCTACTTATAGGATCCGAGATAATTGACTTTCGTCAGGTACTTTTCCACTCCAGCCCAGCTTGGACAATGGAATAGTCCAGCACTTTCCATCGGTTACACAAGCCCAGGACTCGTTAGAACTTGTTGTTCTGGTACCACCCTTCTCTGTGGCCACAATCCGTATGTTGTCAGGAGTGATCAATTACAGTTATTATCTTAAAACAGCAGGAGCTATGAGAACCAGGTACACTAAGGCATTGCCGTAGTGTTCTAGTCCATTGCTCACCACCCTTTCTTCCTTTAATGTTAGACCATTATGTATTGTTCTGGTCATGGTATTATTATGTGACCCAAGTGGGGAGGGAATCACGCCAAGTATCGAGGGGCCTGAGAGTGGCAGGGGGGTTGCACCATGACAGATACACTACATCTGATGATACAAATATGGTTTCTTGGACTTTCTAGCTCTGGTATTTTAGTCATTTGTCAAAACCTGGTAAACCAAGGAGCATGTCAACAGAGCAGATCCAGAAGAGGATTTGTAGCATATGCTGGTTTAACCTAGCTAGAATAGTTGACAGCAATAAAAACTGTAGCAAGAGCTTTAATGTATGCCAGCAACCACAGCCTAAAGTATACACTTAACCAGTACGTGCCAAATGGCTGCATCCTCTCTCGGGAAGAGGAAATGTTTCAGTTGCAATGAGGCTGTTGCTGTGATGAAATGCAGCAGATGTATGATAGCATATACCAATGCTACAGAGTTTTTGGATGAGTGCAGAGACTACAATATCTGTTCAAAATACTGAGTGTTTGTAGAAGGATGACCTCTTCAGCACTGGATGACAGTGTTTTTCTTTTGCCCTTAGAGGAAAGTTCTACAACTCCTCACAACTGCTTTTTCTTAAAGCTGAACGCAGTTGCTAGACTGCTCATTTTAAGTTGTAAGCCACATGGATGTGTAGAACTGAAGGCTTCAATTCTCAATTTAGATATCTCCAATTAAACTGGGATACAACAGCCTCCTGTACAAAACGTGCTGATTTAAGAAACAGAAGAAAGTCTGATGGGCTATTGCATGTTTCTCCCTTCAGCATTGTAAATGTTAACACAGAAATCCTTTTCTCTTATGGTTTGAATGGTATCTTGCTGCTGCTATTTATACAAACTATTTTCCTTGCAGAAGAGGACGATTCATCGTTAAAGAAGAGTGAACTTATTAATTGGTATCTAAAGGAAATTGAATCTGAAATAGAATCTGAAGAAGAACTAATAAATAAAAAGAAGATCATAGAGAGAGTCATTCACCGACTTACACATTATGTATGTATAGAGATGTGTGGATAGTGAAAAAGGGTTTTAACTTATGTAGTGCAATGATTCATTTTTAATAGAATACATTGCTAATTTGAGAACTGTGTTTTGTGCTTCCATATTATTGACTGATGCAGTATAAATGCCTTCTTTGTCTAATATCTGTTAAAAATAATTACAGAGAAAACACTGAAGTAAATTAGAGATGTGTATAAGTAAAAGTTCAAAGTGCCATACGATGTCCCTATAGAAGTGTAAGTGGTATTTTTCTATAGTTCTATAGTGCTAGTTATGCATTAGGATGCAGAAATGCAAACAACACTTTATTCAATAGATAGCTTTCAGTCACAGGGACGCTAGGGCAGTTAGGGGGAAGAAGTGTGAAAACTTCTCATTTTTAAAGGTACAAAACCACTAGATTGAAGTGTTCCCAGAAAGCATACAACATAAAAGAGACCAGAACACCACTGAACATAATTGTTAAGATTAGAAACCTGTTCTAAGGGAGGTTTAGAGGGAACTCCCTCTAAACTAACTCGCTAAGACGGAGTTCACAGTTAAAAGGGTTAAATAAATAATTCATCAATAAGAAGTGCTACCAGTTTAAAAAGGAGATGCCTTTCCAAAAGTACAAACAAACCTTTAATTTGTCTGTTGCAGGACCACATTTTGATAGAACTGTCCCAGTCAGGACTGAGAGGATCCAGAGAAGAGGAGACTTTTGATGAAGATCCATACCTGGTTGTCAACCCAAACTATCTGCTGGAAGACTAAGGGCTGAGAAATGGATTGTAGAACTGACTAGTTACATGTTGGAAAAGGCATTCTTTTCTGCATTCTTGCAATGGTTGCTGTATAGCTAACATCTTAAATTCATATGAATGCTTTACTGTGGAATGTGCCAATGTGCAGTTAGTAATATATATGCCCATTTACACTGAGCATACCTGGAAAGTTTTTAACAAAAAGACACATATATTACTTTCGTTATTAATTCTGGGTTTCACTGCCATCATCCAGATGCAGAGGAGAAATATTCAATAGCTCTTTTCAGCCTCAAGCTATGTAGATTATTCTGTTTTAAATGAGAGGAATTGTGCATTGTTCTTCTATTGTATTTAGTAGACTTTTTATGCTATAGGTTTTTACTGCTTTTCTTATTAACATAAATAAAATATCAAATGTCTGGAGATCTCTGGGAGTGGATTTGTTGTCGCTCATGTGCGGGATTGCTATTTTCTGTGCCTATGCTTTGAAGTTGAAAAAGTAGTGATCTAAATGCTTTATGTCTTAAGAAAGATTAGGTTTCCTAGATGACAGATGCTGATTTTAAGAAGTTTTTTTTTAACTTCCAGTAATGGATAATGAGAAACTGATTGCTTCTCTTTCTTTTTAGATGGACTAAAGATGAGTATGCTCCTGTTGCATATGTAAAATAGATAATTGAAAATAGCCAAGCCCAAAGCAAGGCTTTAAGTCAGGAGGTCAGAAACCCCCATCTTGATGAATATCTTGACTTGTAAGTGAATTGACAACTGCCATCATTTGTAAGGGATTTTTACGATTATATTTGTAAACTTGTGTGTAGGTTTTTCTATACAAAAATGTTACTTAAATTCCTGTTGTTCTCAGTTATTTGCTGTATGGTATGGGATTATTCAATAATCTATTAAGAACTAAAAATACCTGAATATTTGTCATGTCAACCTGATATCAGCAACTAAGAAACAGTTCTAATAGCATGAAAGATATGGAAGTTATATATTTTAAGCATAAGTAATGTGAAATAACCATTTCTGAAGCAGGTCCAGAAATGGAGCCGGTTTGTAAGATAGTCGTCATTTTCCTGTTAGTCCCCTCCAGCTTTGGAAAGATTACCTCAGTCTGACGAAGCATGTCATTAAAGATAACAGTTACATTTAGGGAATCGAAGGAATCATAAATATTTTTCACCAACAGCACTGCCCTATCACTGGGTACAAACTCTAGCTGCAGTAACTTCTCTCCACTAGTTTCTTTCATAAACTGCATCTGGCAAATGCTACATTTCATTAAAAATTGCCACCCACAGCAACAGTTTCATTTTATTCTATATGGTTCATAATTTACTTTCAAAGTATTTCATTCTGTGTTTTCCCCTCTTCTTCGCCCCCAATCTTTGATAATAAATATATTTCACATGGAGGAAGTCAAGTAGTAGTTTTTCTGCTTCTCCTTCCCCAGCTCTGTATGCTTCATAAGATAGGAAAGGTGTTCTCTTTCTGAGTTGACACTGCTCTACTGAAAAATAAGCAGCAGGTGGTGCTGTAAATTTCCAATTCAAACTTCTTATTCAAACATCAAGGGGAAAAAAACCCCAAGAGTACTTACTTAGTAATTCAGAACAGCAAGCATAATGTTTTAGCAAACTTTTCAAGGCTTCCTGAAAAAAAAAAAAAGCCACCTGGGAATCAAATAGGGTCAAAGTACACAAATTACAATCCCTGTATAAGCTATAAGATAGGCTATTTGAGTAACAGCAAATGTTGAGAGATGTTTTCTATTGTAACTTAAAGATAATATTGCTTGACAGAGCAGTGAGTTGCTCAGATGACTCCAGGTATGCTTTAGACAAAAAGCTGGCTATTAAAGGAAATAAACAGGGAGATGGAACTGACTTTTCAATATAGTTACATAGAATTTTGTATTTAGTTGATTTAAACATGTTCTGTATTTAGGCAGCACAGACAGTGCTTTCAGGTAAATGTTCTCAGCTCTTCAGTTTTGCTGTATGTGAATGTAGAAAAGTTGAACTATCTCTTCCCTGCAACAGTTCAGGTAGGTGATCTGTATGTGTCCACCCTGCTGAGAGAACACGTGTTCTCAAGGCTGAAGGAAGGAGTACTTTGGACAGCAATAAAATGATATTGTTCAAATTCCTCCATGTTATCAGGCATGAGGATGCACGTTGTTGCCGCTGCCTGAATTCACATAACAACCACTTTTCCAAGGGGGTAAGATGCCACGTCTCAGATTCCTTTATGCACCCAAGAATTGTAGCGCAAATGTGGCTCTTGCTGGCTTGTCCGCCCTGAGCTGGGGTGACACCCAGCGTCAGCAATGCAGATAACTCTGCTCTTGCTATTTTCTGCATCCAGAGCTGTGCTGGAATTCCTCTTAAGCCAAAAAACGCCAAGAGGAGATGAAAAGTATTGTCTACTTATATCTCCCTCTGAAATGAGGGCAGTATCAGCAAATGTCAACTGATGTTCAAGCATAAAGGGGAACCTGGGCATCTCAGAAAATGTTTCCACATGACCTTTCTCCAACTAATTGTTTGACAGTGTTTTTTTGTATTCACCTAGTTGTTTGTTCATCTATTAATTGAAAGTCCTGACTTGTTATCATTCTAGTGTCAGCTAGTTCTGGGAACATTTATCTGTGTAATAGATAATTTCAGTTAAATATTACTTCTACTGTAATATAACTAGTGTGGAATAACTGGTTCTGAAGCAGGTCCAGAAATGAAGCTGATTTGTAAGACAGTCATCTTCTTTCTGTTAGTCTCTCCCAGCCTTGGGATAGATGAGGAATTTCCTCAGCATTTTATCGCCATTGCTGGGCCTCTACCTAGTGAGTTAGTAAACAGATGGCATCTGCAGAACCAAGTCCTGCCCAAGGAAGATCAGCTCTCTGCCGTGGCTGAAGCCCATGATTACCTGTGCCAACAAGATCTTGTGGCTTCTGAGCTGCTCCGGTACTTCTCCCATCTTCGTGAGATGGGGGTGACGCATTACAAAATCTTCCTGCCGTGGTCACGCATTCTTCCAAAGGGGGATGCCAGGAAGCCAGATGAAGCTCAAGTACAGTGCTGCCAGGAGCTGCTCAAGACCCTGGTTGCTGCAGACCTCAGGCCGGTGGTAGTTCTGCATCACCAGCGTGTCCCTAGTGCTGTGGCTGAGCAGGCTGTGGGTAGGAAAGCCAATGCTTTTGTTGACCTTTTTGTGGAATACGCAGAGTTCAGCTTCCGTGTATTTGGGTACCTGGTTGATGTGTGGCTCACCTTCAGCGACCTGCCGGAGGTCCTTAAAAGCCTTCCTTACGATGACCCCCAGTACCGAGCCCAGGCCTTAGCAGCTGCTCATGAAAGAGCTTACACCATCTACCACAAGAAATATTCGCTGGCAGGTAAGGAGAATGGGGAGAGGGATTTTTTTTATATGTATAACTTTTTCACAAATATTTTGTGATGGGATTCAATGGCAACTGCTACATGCAATCTCTGTGTGAATATGCTATCAGTGCTCTCAGAATTACAAAGAAATCCTTGAGTAACAGGTTGCTTCAAATCCCTTATTTTGATAATTGTTCAGTAATTTACTGGTAATTGCATTTTACTTGAAATGATAGCCAAAATAGTTGGGGATAATATATATGTGTATGTATGCATATTTATGTTTAATCTTTTAAGCATCAGGAAAGTATTAAATAACCTCTGGTTAATTTGAGCAGCAGAAACTAGTACTTCAAAACTATGTTTTTTTCTCTAAGGGCTGTTGTCCATGTGCTCTATTTAAAGACCAACAGATGCCCCCGGTGAACTGTAGTCTCACACTGTTGATATACAAAACCTTAAATGTGTTCTATAATAAAAGTAGGACTGAGACTTAGGAAGAATCTTCAATTCCTGCCCAGTCATCTCATTTTTAAAGCCTTATTACATATTTCAATGTCATTGAAAAGTGGGGTTGCAATGGCTACCACTTCAATTAAGAGAGGAAGATCATGCCATCAGTCAGTGGCTGCGCTATAATCTCTTATGCACAATGGGTGTGGGCTTTTTCATTAGGGCATGATGTGTTCCCAAGGAATACAGCTTTGCAGGTCCAGATCTCGCTGAAGAATCAGGTCAAATTCAACTATCGGCCTTCCACCCAAAAGATGGAAATCTTTGAAAATGTATTGACAAAATCCACTTAAACAAAACTGATCATGGTTTAAAATGACATTTCTCTTTTAATTGAAGTGAAATGATTTTATTTAACGTAAAAAGCTAAATAAACCAACATGAAACAAAGTATTTACTTTTTAGCTAAAAATGAAGATAAATTATCAGTTAAAATGTTTTAAAATTACTC
>VYXH01012778.1:737386-769769 GCA_013397275.1 Burhinus bistriatus | reverse complement strand
TTTTTTTTTTTTTTTTTTGGTGTGTATGATGACAAAGCCATAATAATCAAGCTGTTTTGTAGATAGATTTTTGTGTATCTCTTCCTGACCCGTAGAGGAAAGACTAAAAAATTCCTGAAATGTACCTAAAACCATGAAGAAACAAGGCACAAGAAGTCTCCTGAGAGATAATAATAGTGTGCAATGTCCTTTATTTGACTTGCCTCATTGCAGACACTGGGATTTTTAAGTAATTAAATCTTAACTCTACCTGTGTTACACAGAGCAAGAGAATTTCACCTCTTCTATGATGGGTACACAGGATTTTCTAAGCAGCTGTCCTCTTGGGTCTGCCTTCTTTGGGCTTGTCCCAGGCAGACAATCAGTGGAGCTGGCTGAGTCCTGTTTTTTCAAATTTTAAATTAATTTATTTATTTTTAATTCCTGCATTTTTCAGAAATACTTTGCAGTACAGTTCACGCTTTAGAAGTTGCCCAGCTTCCCTCCCAAGTAACCTGTCCCCCCAGATTCCCAGCATCTTAGCAGCATCCAGCACAGAATGGATTTTAAAAAATAACCACTATAGAACCACCACAAAAAGGCATGAAAATTAAAAGATATTACTTATAATTATGCATGGAGTGGAAGGACACCCACTGGATAGCTGTATTCAGATCCACCTTCCTGCAAGCAACAGTGCTTAAATGGTTTTGAGCCATCATGATAACACAAGATATATTGACAAAGACTGCTTGAACTCCACCTTTGAATTTCTACCTCCAACTCTCCGTTGAAATCATAGTGGCTATTCTGAAATCAGCTACCTAGGGCACTGTCTGATGATGCACATCTTCAAAAATTTTCAACTGATTTAAAAAAAAATGAAGTGAACTGAAATTTTTTATTTGTCCTTAACAAACTACTAGTAGACTGCCTCTTTTTTTTCAAGGTGGAAAGCTGTCCATTGCTTTAGGAATGGGTCACATTTTGGATAGTGCTTCATCAGAATTGCTTTCAGTTTCTCTTCAGGTAACTCCTTAATAGAAATTATTTCCAAAATTATATAAATGTTATTTTATTTAACTTGATTTTTATGTACAGGATCAGGTGACATATTGCAAGTTATATAAAATATTAGCAAATTGACCAATTGACCAATTTGGTAAATTTGATTTATTTGATGAGTTTGATCATGTGAAGCTCGCTGATTTTGAAAATTACTTCAGCATCATTTCTTGGCTAGTAAGCACTGATTAAGATATGTGAAGACATATTTGATCTCATAATTGGCAATTTCAGCAATATACGTGCTTAAATGACAAGGCATCTGCAAAAAGCATACCCATTGTTACTTTCTTTGCAAGTCTACTTAATGCACCACCAAAGAAATAGATACTTTATTTTAAATAGCTGCTATTTTAAAAATCTGCTTATTATGTTAAAACACAGATGGAGCTGTGCTAAAAGTGACCTAATTGCACAGGAATGGCACAACATGAGGAGAACATAATCTCTACAAAGACGATGACATCCTTTCCGTAAAGCCCAAACCCTCTATTAGCAGTCTTCACCTAGAGGATGTTGGTGTAGGATGTAGTGAACATATGACAGCGCAGGTTTTTTGATTGTATTCACAGTCCTTCAAAATTTAGTAATAGGGAATGTTGTAGGCATCACATTTCAAGGATACAAGCAATTTGTGGTTTGTAGGGAGGGGAAAGATGAGGTGACTAAACTAGAAGAAAACCTTGGACTGAAAAATAAAGCTTATCAGTTTTTCTCCAGCTTCATCAGCCAGTTTAATAAAAGAATATGATCTATTCCCTTGAACTTGATAACTTCTAGGAGGATAATGCTTGTAGTTTGGAACGATTAAAGATTTCTGAAGTGGACTTTCCCCAAAGGATTATTGATAAGGCCTACCTGAACCACATAGTTGCAAAGGTTTCTCTTCTTCAGTCTTACTGATTAAAAAATCAACTGTCAATCATTAATATTAAATTCACAGAACACTCCTAGAATTTCATTTAGCTGTTTAAATTTTACTTTGTTTAGAAGGAGAGATATAAAATGCATCTTCCCATACGGTATCCAGTTTGTATTCATTATATGGTCCCCGGGTCCCATATAGCTGTATGACTTCTAACTCCAACAATGTATCTTTATCAAACATTTCACAATTTAACATATTTTTAATGTAATACCTGCAAAAAATACATTTCACATCCAGGATGATTCTTCTATTTTTCTTGTTTCCAGGATTCCGTAGACTTTCTGTCTCTCAGCCTTCAGTACTGTTGTGGAAATGAAACAGATTTCTACAAGGAGTTGAGTGCATTCCAGGTAACATTATGCACAGTGTTAAAATTATAGCAGCAGACAACAGACCATAGATAGAAGGGGAATTTCATGTTTCTTGATGCATGTCTAAACAGTTCTGATTTGCTGTGAGAGCTCAGACAACAGCTACACTAGGAAACAGCTGCATACTGCTCACTTCTCTGTTGTTATTCTGACTTAAAAAACAGGTGTTCGAAAGTGCTGGAAAGGATCATCTTGGTCAGTCCTCATTATTGATGTATTAACATAATGGCATAATTATTTTGTCCAGGACTGAAAAACCTTCTCATTCACATCTTAAGCCTTTGCTAAGCTGTTAGGCTAATACCTTTACATAAAAAGACACTTTTATTCTAGCATGGGTTCTGCAATGGTACTACCAAACTTTGCAACTCCTCATCAGTAGAGGCAGTGCTAGAAATGAGGAGGAGATTGTGAAAGGACTAGATCACATGGCAGCAACAATGTCAGTGATGCTATAGGCCACTGTCTGATATTAAACCTCTGGTAGTGAATTGCATTCTTAAAATATAGAAGATGAGAGTCATCCAGCAACTGAATAGCAGAATAAGGAGCTACCCATATGACTCATTCTCTTTAGGGTCTCAGCATGTTGCAATTACTCTAAAAATCTGAAGTGGGTCAAACATTTATGGCAACAAATCCTTACCAAGTAAATTTTCAAAAAGGACATAGTTCCTTGTGGCTTTTCAGTGTGACGTCAAAACCTGAAAGTTTCTGGGGTTTATGCTGTGATTTGCATTGGGCTTTTTTTGGATCAGAGAAAAATAGTGGGTGGTATTTAATGCTTTTGGGGTTTTTTTATGAATTTAACTTTGAAGAACTTTATCACCGATTCTCAGTCTTCTAGTTATTTCCTATTCTGTGTTAAAAGCAACAATGCCAAGAGCATGGTTTTACTAGCTGGCTGATGTTTCTTTTCATACAAGTCTCTGACTTCTGGTTTTGCAGAATGTCTGGAAGGACATAGAGATCTTGATTTTCAGTCTAAAGTTCCTTGATTGTGGTTCCATGGAAGAGAATCTTTTCATATCAGTAGCTGCCATTGTCACAGGTGAGTGACATATTTCAAGAAGGAGGAGTTTTTTAGCTAAGCTCTGCATGGCAAACTATAGAGGAAATTCAAAATTGTCCAGTCCAGACCACTGCTATTAGATGAAATAACTTTATTGTTTCTTTCATAGCCTTCTTGGAAAATTAAGGGTGGATGGTGAGTATTGAGGGAGGGGCAGCAGCAAATCTACCCCAAAGCTTTTCATCATTTTCATCAGCCTCAAGTTGTGCCAGAGGAGGTTTAGCTTGTATAGCAAGAAAAATTTCTTCACTGAAAGGGTTATGAAGCATTGGAACAGGCTGCCCAGGGAAGTGGTGGAATCGCCATCTCTGGAGGTATTTAAAAGACGGGTAGACATGGCGCTGATGAACAAGGTTTAGCGCTGGACTTGGCAGTGCTAGGTTGACGGTTGGACTCGATGATCTTAAAGTTCTTTTCCAACCTGAATGATTCTATGATTCTATGACAATTTTTAACATGAAATATCTAATAAAAACCCAACATATTCGATCTCAGAAAAACAGCTGTTAGTTATGAAAAGCACCTTGTTTCCAAAGGTGTAATTGTAAGTACAAATAGTGTCATGCAGTCCATGGCATCTAAGTTGTGACTAAGTCCATCACTTACCATTTGTTTGTTTTCAGCTATTGATAAAGAAGAGACACGTATGATTGGGTATGATGTTAATGAATTTCTGGACTTCTCAACATCTCATGTTTTAAGGTACAGTTTTTGTCCCTTAAATCAGATACTATAGTAAAATGGTGTCCTCTAGAAACCTATGTGCAGGCAGACATGAGATGGTTTTAGTGGTGAAGACTGCTGTTAGCTGCTGAAAGGACTGGAAAGAATGCCTTTCTGCTGAGCCCAGTCTCTTGCTATTACAGGCAATCCTCTATCCTGCTATCACAGGCAATGTAATTCTCTTCCACTCTCTCATCGTTGGTTACCCAGGTTGCACCTTCAAGCCAATAGTAACAAGTACATTCTCCAAGGCTCCTGTTCTTTTCCAGAGCAAAACAGTTAAAAATAAACAAAACAAAACAAAACAAAACAAAATAAAATAAAATAAAATAAAATAAAATAGAGACCTTCCTAGGAGGGAAGCCAATTGTGCCTACAGAAATGTAGATGTCATTGTGCAAGGAGACGCTAAGGATTACAGGAGCAGGATTGATGAGTTTTGGCTTGTCCCATGGAAACTCATGAGCACAGTTTTAGCATGTGAAATTGCTACACTCTGCAAGGATTTTGTTTGCACCTTTGACCTAACTGTACTGAATTATGAGACTCTACCCGCAAAGAAATGCATTAGATATACGGCTCTTGAGCTGCTCTGCAGTTAGCTTGTTGCACTTCACCTTCATCTGCTAGCTGGACAGCAGTAGGTTGGATTGATCAGATGACAAAGGAACTATACCCTAAGTGGCTTATGTAAGCTGAATAGGAAACAAATGATTCTTTTATCCTCTGTGTTTGCAAGTTCTGTGGCACTGGCATCCACCTTGGAGATTTTAACTTCTTTTTATTCTATTTCCAGCAAAACAAATACTCTACTGGAGAAGCCAGATGCTGTTCTTGCCCCTCGCTCCTCCTATCAAACAGTTAGGGCAATGTTTGCTGAACAGTCTGAATTGGAGAGGGATTCTTTTCTGCAAGATATTTTCCCAAGTGGTTTCCTCTGGGGCACATCCACAGGTGCCTTTAATATTGAAGGAGCTTGGGCAGAGGATGGGAAAGGAGAGAGCATCTGGGATCAGTTTGGGCATGCAGGTCATGTCTACATGAACCAAACAGCAGACGTGGCATCTGACAGCTACTATAAAACCAGCTATGACATTTACCTACTTAGGGGTCTTCATCCTCAACTGTACAAATTTTCTGTGTCCTGGCCTAGAATTTTCCCTGCTGGCACCAACAAGACCATCAACTCCAAGGCTGTTGATTATTACAACCAATTAATTAATCGGTTGATAGACTCTAACATTGAGCCCATGGTGACACTGTTCCACTGGGACCTCCCACAAGCTCTTCAGGTTCTTGGTGGCTGGCAGAATGACAGTATCATAGATGCTTTTGTAAATTATGCAGACTTCTGCTTTTCCACTTTTGGGGATCGGATCAAGTTCTGGATTACTTTCCATGAGCCTTGGGTTATCAGCTATGCTGGTTATGGCACTGGAGAGCATCCTCCAGGAATCACTGACCCAGGAGTAGCATCTTACAAGGTAGGAACATAGGAATAAGTAGTGCAGCTGACATTGTTATGTTTTTTTCCCTCTGATGGTTCTGTACTTTAACTATGTTCAAGCCTAATGTGGCCTCTGAGACAACTATTTGCTTGTTGGTTTTATGATACTTGCAAAAAAATGGTTTAGTTAATGGATGCTAGATGTTTTCATTTTATTTTTCTGTTCTAAAAGCTGGTGTTGACAGATAGCCAGATTCTTATTATTATTCCAAAATCTACTGCACTGTCTGGCTATGATTATTTGTTTTGTCAAAGTTTCTTTTTTTGGATGGAGACAACATTCTCACATGGCAATAATCTCAATGCTTAAGAGTTCCCATGCAAAGCAGTGTGTCACATATTCCTCTGCTTTCTGCCCTCAGGTGGCTCACACAATTCTAAAGGCTCATGCCAAGGTCTGGCACCTGTATAATGACAAATATCGCTCTCAGCAGCTGGGAAAGGTGGGGCTGGTGCTGAACTCTGATTGGGCTGAACCCAAGACTCCAACCAACTCTGAGGATGTGAGGGCATCTGAGAGGTATCTGCAGTTCATGCTTGGCTGGTTTGCTCACCCTATATTTGTTAATGGTGATTACCCAGATATCCTGAAGGCTCAGATCCAGGAAATAAACCAGCAGTGCTCCACAGCAATCGCACAGCTGCCTCTGTTTACAGAAGAGGAGAAGTCCTGGGTGAAAGGGACTGCAGATTTTTTTGGTCTTTCCCATTACACTTCCCGCCTGGTCAGTGCTGTGACTAATGCGACCTGCACACCAAGCTATGAGAGCATTGGTAACTTCTCCTTGCATGTAGATCCTTCTTGGCCACAGACTGCCTCTTCTTGGATCCATGTGGTCCCTTGGGGATTACGAAGGCTGCTGAAGTTTGTGTCCCAGGAATATACAGGGACAAAGATCCCAATTTACATAGCAGGAAATGGTATGCCAACAGAAGACACAGGGGATCTTATTAATGACACTCTGCGAGTGGATTATTTCCGCCGGTACATCAATGAGGTTCTAAAAGGTATGGAGAAATTTAATTTTTTTTTTTTTTTTTTTTTAATAATGGCAACTAGTTATTCTGTCCCTTCCATGGTGGTTAACTTTAGAACATCACCACCTGCATAGCAGTATGGGCTTAGCTACCTATTGTGTATGTAGTGTGACCTCATATACTTCAGCCTATCTGGTGTACAGATATGGATCTCTCAATTCTGTTTAGATATGGGAGTAGATTTTTCATATATGTGGATTAATGTAGCCTGGACCTTAATGTCAGTCCCTCTGTGAGAACAGCATTTTTATAATTCAGCTTCCCTGAAGATGATTTGCCTGCAGGCAGGCTCTTGCCTACAGGCATCTCATAGGTCAGGACCGAACGATGTTTTTACTGGTTAGGCAGATCTAACTGACAGCATCCTATATCATTTCAGGTTAGAATTTTTAAAGAGATACTTATATCTCAATCGTTTTGAGCAAGGTTCAAGGTATGCTTATATCTTTGCAAACTGCTTATCAGTTGACGTAACAATTATATTAATGACTGAAGGTCTGGACAGGTATAGAGATTTGAAATTTCAAATAGAGATTTGGCTGACACTCTCTTCAGATACATACACCAATACTGTCAAGAAAACTTTATTAAATATGCTGTATTAAATAGGTTGGTGATCACTGTACAGCATTTGATCTTCTTGACCTAGTTCTCAATAGTGTTAAAGGAGCTACAGAAAACAAAATTTAGTATTGCTTTTATGCCTCAGCAGAAGTAAAGAAGATGGACTGCATATACAAAGTGAACTTTTCGGAATGAGAGAGACATTTAGTGCTTTTTTGTAGGCATTGTGAGGAAAGCTGCTGGACTTGCCTCTGCTGGTATTGGATATGCTGCTCTGCTAAAAGAAACTCTGGTGCTCAGGGAAGATAGGCAAGCACTAAATACACTTCATGTTTCAGTTTAACTATAGTGTTAAATGTAAACGTGCCCCATATACCTAAGCTGATGAATTGTGCTTGAAAACAAGAACACAGGGAAAGGGATACCAGTGGCACGTGTCCTGTATTCAAGTATCTCTTGACTAATATTTTGTTTCTCACGCATTTTTATCACTAAGCATTTGACCAGCTCCTGTTACAGTGCTGCCTGCTTTTCTTGCCAGATACTCTAATTGTTTTGGGTGGGGAGGTTGCCTAAAAGAACCCATCAACATTTGTAGGTGTTTGGCTTATCACACTGTTACCCCCAGTTGTGGTGCTTATGTTATGCTGTGCTGCCTTCAGAAAATGTTCAAATGAATAACAGTGTCTTGTACTGTTTCTGTGACAGCGGTAAAACTAGACACAGTTGATGTTCGGTCATATATTGCTCGATCCCTGGTTGATGGCTTTGAAGGCCCAGTGGGGTACAGACTAAAATTTGGGCTACATCATGTGAATTTTGAAGATAGCAACAGACCAAGGACTCCCAAGGCATCTGCTTATTTCTATTCCAGTGTTATTGAAAAAAATGGTTTCCCATCCAAAGTCTTGGAGAGATTTTCTACACCAGTGGTGTTTGACCTACCCATGCCATCAAAGTTGCCAAATTTACCAGCATCAGAAGTTCCCTCCAAGGCAAAGGTTGTTTGGCATAAGTTTTCATCTCAAACAGACTTTGAAAGGGACACGTACTTTTATGGGACATTCCCAGATGACTTCACATGGGGTGTGTCTTCTTCTGCCTACCAGATAGAAGGAGGTTGGAATGCTGATGGCAAAGGACCCAGCATTTGGGATAACTTCACCCATGTGCCAGGGAATATAAAGAATAATGATACTGGAGATATAGCTTGTGATAGCTACAATAAGGTGGAAGAAGATATTTACCTGCTGAGAGCCTTAGGGGTAAAGAACTATCGTTTCTCCCTGTCCTGGTCTCGAATTTTCCCCAGCGGAAGGAACAACTCAATAAACAGCCATGGAGTTGACTACTATAACCGTCTCATTGATGGACTGGTTGCAAACAACATCACTCCAATCGTCACTCTCTACCACTGGGACCTGCCACAAGCTCTCCAGGACATTGGTGGCTGGGAGAGCAGCGCGCTGATTGACCTGTTTGATAGTTTTGCGGACTTCTGTTTCCAGACCTTTGGGGACAGGGTGAAGTTCTGGATTACGTTCAATGAACCCCAAGTCATTGCCTGGGTTGGCTATGGTGTTGGGGAATTTCCACCCAATGTCAATGACCCTGGCAGTGCTCCCTACAGGGTTGCTCACATCTTACTGAAAGCTCATGCCAGGGTCTACCACACATATGATGACAAATACAGACCGAGTCAGCGAGGGGTCATTGCTCTGTGTCCCAACATTGACTGGGTTGAGCCGAAGACACCAAGCGACCCCAGGGACGTAGAAGCTGCAGACAGGTACCTGCAGTTTTTGGTCGGGTGGTTTACACACCCGATTTTCAAAAA
Source organism: Burhinus bistriatus (assembly GCA_013397275.1). Lineage (NCBI taxonomy): Eukaryota > Metazoa > Chordata > Aves > Charadriiformes > Burhinidae > Burhinus > Burhinus bistriatus. Next base: position 760,685 of record VYXH01012778.1, on the reverse strand, counting down.
TGGGGACTACCCCGAGGTCATGAAGTGGAAAGTTGGGAACAGGAGTGAGCTCCAGAACCTGCCATCGTCTCGTCTACCAGTTTTCACAGTGGAGGAGCGTGAATACATCAGGGGCACAGCAGATGTTTTCTGCTTCAACACCTACACCTCCAAAATTGTAACCCATGCAACAACCCGGTTGAAGCCCTTCTCTTATGAGTATGACCAGGAAGTTTTAACAAAGGTTGACAGCTCCTGGCCTTCCTCAGCTATTACTGGCCATCGGGCTGTGGCCTGGGGGCTGAGGAGGCTACTGAACTGGATCAAAGAAGAATATGGAAATCCTCCAATATACATAATTGAGAATGGGGTGGGGATAAAGACCAAATCAGATATTGACGACAATACCAGGATATTTTACTACAAAACATACATTGATGAAGCTTTAAAAGGTACCAGTGTTTGCTTTTGTTCTGTTGGTGTTGTGTGTCTCCTCTCTAGATTTCTGGTTACTTTATTCCTCTGAAGAATAGTTTTTAAAAGTGATTGATACCAGTCTTTAAATACTTGGAACACAATATGAGCATAGTGTTTCTTTCTATGATCTCCTTTGCATGACCATTTATACCTTGTATCCTCCAACTATGAAGAGTCTCTTAATGATCTTATTTGACCAGTGCCAACTTTATGAAGCTAGAAGTGTGTATATGCTTGCATGTGAATTCCTTGTGGTTCATTTAATGTGCAATTATACTACTGATGCTCTTCCATTTGTTTCTGGTCTTTCAGCTTACAGGTTGGATGGTGTTAATCTAAAAGGATACAATGCTTGGTCTTTTATGGATAACTTTGAATGGTTGAATGGTTATGATCCAAGATTTGGATTGCACCAGGTTGATTTTGACAATTCCAACAGGCCAAGAACCCCAAAGCGCTCTGCTGTGTACTATGCAGAAATCATCCGCAATAATGGCATCCCATTGCCAAAAGAAGATGAATTTTTATATGGAGAGTTTCCAAAGAACTTTTGGTGGAGTGTAGCAACTGCAGCATATCAGGTTAGGAAACCAAGATGGACTCTTAAAGTATCTGTGGACAGTTAATTCATTTTGGATGAGACACCTACAGCTTTTGTAACATTAGGTTTTGCCATAATTGAGGATTAGTGTAACAACTGCTGTAAAAGGGAGGAACTTGGGGATATTTAATGGCATGGTTATACCACAGGAATTGAGACAGCAGCATGGGCTTCACAAGAGCCAGCCAACAGGTAGCAGCAGGTGAACTGAAACAATGAACTGAAACAATGCCTGTTCTGTGACGTTGTACTTTGCTAATATGTCTTGCCTTGAGCCCCAAGGGGTCTTACTAGTTTTGGTAAAACAAAAACATTGCTATTTCTAGTCTTAAGATGTTAAGTCAAAACGTTGTGCAGTGCCACAAAGACTAGCAGGATGAAATCTTTGCTAGACCGAGACCTGAATTTGGGGTTTACTAACAATTCCCCCCTCCCCCTGCCCCCATCCTATCTTTAATTACAGATTGAGGGAGGATGGAGAGCAGATGGGAAAGGACTTAGCATTTGGGACCAATTTTCTCACACTCCTTTGAAAATCAGCAATGATGACACTGGAGATGTAGCTTGTGACAGCTACCACAAGATTGAGGAGGATGTGGAAATGCTGAAAAGCCTCAAGGTGTCTCACTATCGCTTTTCAATCTCCTGGTCCCGCGTTCTCCCAGATGGGACCACCAGATACATCAATGAAATGGGACTGAACTACTATGAAAAGCTTATTGATGCTCTGCTGGCAGCTAACATTATGCCTCAGGTAACTAAAACCGGTGACTTTAAGGTAACTAAAAAACAGCAGAACCCATGTCTGATGCTCAGAGCACATGTGCGTTTCCATCCATGCCCTCCTTCACAGAGAAATTGCTTTTTGTTTTGTTCTGCAAGGAAACAGGGGTTTTGCGTAAGCAAATGAACTGGGAATATAGGGATATGTTAGAAATTACTACCCAGAAATATCGCAGTAACCTTGTTGTTGGCTGTTTCCAAATACCTTCTCGTCCATCATGTGCTTGAAAGTGGATTCCACAAGGACCTACATAGCAATCTTTCCAGAGACTGAGGTGAGGCCGACCAACTTGTAGTTCCCAGGATCCTCCTTCTTGTCTTTTTTGGAGATGGGTGTACCATTTTTCCTTTTCCCAGGGGTCAGGAAGCTCCATTGGTCAGTGTGGTTTGTCACATACAATGGACAGTGACCTCGCCACTGCATCAATCGGCTCTTTCAGCACTGTTGAGTGAATCTGACCTCTCCCCATAGACTTGGACACATGTAGCTTTTTTTCTGCTTCTCCCTGTTGCTTCCCCACTGCTGGCTGTCCCTGTGCCCCCCCAAATCATGCGGTACACGTAGGGAGTGCACATGGCTGCACCAAACACTGCATACACATGCACGTACACCATACAAGGGGCAATCCAGGAATATCTACACAAGCATCAGATCACACCTGAGCAAACCTGTGCCTTCAGGGCATTGCTCTAGATGGGTCCAACGGATGTACCAGCCCGAACAGGTGTTCTGTTGGACTGTATTCCATCTGAGAGTCGCTGCAGGCACAGCAGTTCTTCACTGACAAGTTCTTGCTATCACAAAGTTGTGGTGGTTTTTGGTAAAAGCTTCGTCTTCATTATCAGGCAGTTCTAGACTTCAAGTAATTTCCTGATGTCCTAAAGAAACTGAAACACTGGCAAAAAGGTATTTTATTTCAGTGCATGAGTGATCACTACAAAATCAAACACCATTAGGAACTGGTAGCTGCAGCTCAACGCAACAGTTTATTTACGTTCATAAGTGAGGCTGGGTTGCTGTCCTTATTTCCAAAAAGAAGAGTGACTTGTTGAGCCTTTTCTCTTGCTGTCTTTCCCCATAGGTAACCCTCTATCATTGGGACCTCCCACAGGCGCTGCAGAACATTGGTGGGTGGGAGAATGATACTATAGTTCAGAGGTTTAAGGAATATGCTGAGCTCCTTTTCCAGAGACTGGGAGATAAAGTGAAATTTTGGATAACCCTCAATGAACCCTACAACACTGCATATTGTGGCTATGGCGTTGGCACAGCTGCTCCAGGTAAGACTGCTGGGCATAACCCCAGAACCTTCACAGCACTGTAGGCACAACTCTGTTTTATGCTGCAGCAGAGTAGATGCTAGGGGCTTTCAAAGGTAGAGCAAGGAAGACGGTGTGGTGGGGATAAATAGGGTTAGAACTGCTGTGGTGTGGGGAACGGGTCCTTTCACTTTGCCTGTCCCCTCCAAAACCCATCCTCCTTCTTCCACTCCTTCAATCCACCCCTCCTCTGCAACCTCCAGATTACACTTGCTGTCTGGAGCAGACCCCATTTCCACACCAGCTCCAGGGACCGCAGGGAAGGGTTGGGGCTGGAGGAGGGCCAAGCTCAGCTGTAGGGCAGAAGCAGGGGAAGGGGAAGGATGGGAGCTGGCCTGAACACGCAGCTTCCTGCTCTCCATACTGGCAGCAGCAGCCAGTTGCTGGGGCTGGCAGCCCCGCACGTGCAGAGAGCTGAACCAGCCTGTGTCCTGCTGCAGGGGGAGGATGGGGCAGTGGGGGGTCCTGCACAGCCTGCCCACTGCAGCTGCACCTACAGCTGTCTCTGCTGAAGCAGCGATCTCAGCCCAGGGCTGGGCCGGAGGGCACCAGGTGCTGCACGTTTATTCATTTACTAGCAGCCATTTCTGGGTGTCCCGAGTGTTGTGTTAACCTGGGAAGCAGCCAACGAGAAAGCTGTGAACTGCTGCTCCACTGCCTGTGCTGTCACTGTTTCTGCAGGCATCTCCATTCGCCCAGGGCGAGCGCCCTACGTGGTGGGGCACAACTTAATAAAAGCCCACGCAGAAGCCTGGCACCTCTACAATGAGACCTACAGGGCAAAACAAGGAGGATTAATCTCTATCACCATCAACTCTGACTGGGCGGAACCAAGGAATCCACACAACCAGGAGGACGTTGATGCTGCCAGGCGGTACCTGAAGGTACAGGACACCCTGTCACAGCTTTCCCTGCTGCTCCTAGGTTTGTTCATGGTGCCACCCCCCTCTCTGGGTGCTGGAGATGCCCAGAACCCAGGTCAGCATCTCACTGAAAGAAAACGATGAGCCAGAGGTATCACTGCAAGGAAATGTATCTCCCTTTTCTGGTGGCTGATCAAGTATGCAACTGAAATGAGACAAAATAGGGTTGCAGTGACAAAAGCTTATTATATTTACTGCCATTATATGGGTAACCCTGGGTATCTCCATGTGCTGCTTCATTATAAATGCAGGTACTACCTATAAAGCAGCACATGAAGGAGAAATGGTTAAATCCTTTGTTTTGACACATAATTTATGATTCTCCCTTATTTCCTGGCTTAGTTTCTTCTAGATTGGTTTGCTCATCCCATTTTCAAAAATGGTGATTATAATGAAGTGATGAAAACGAGGATTCGGGAACGCAGTCTGGCTCAGGGTCTCAAGGAGTCGCGGTAAGAGCCCAGGCACATATCTGCTTTTGTTCTACTTGTTGTGCTGAAACCTGCTTTTCTGATAGAAGTGCTAAATTTCAATGATTCTATTGCAATGTTACTGTAAAAATCTTACTGTATTCTCACAGAATACATTTTACCTGTTCCCCGTCTTTACCTCTGTGGCAAACTAAATTTACTAATATAACATATCTTTGGGGTAATATGCTGGGAGCTCAGAATGATACTGTAAATGCTCTGCATTAGACACAGTGCTTCACCTTTAGCCACTGTGTTCCAGCTCCCTCCTTGGTGGTCCAGCTGAAGAGCAGAGCAGGTCCCCAAGTCACCATTCCAGAAGTGCCTCACATTCACCTTTGATTTTCCTTTTTCCTGTTCTAGAGCTTGTTTGCACTCAACAGTTCTTATCAGCACTGTCCTGATGCATGCTCATAGCCACTTTATATACTTGCTTCAAAGCTTTTTGCCCCTCGTGAGCACACTTATGAAGAAGCACTTGAAGAAAAAGGGGTTGCTTAGTGTAGTTAGAGGTTGTTGAACTGTATTTTCTATTTATACATCTGTTAGCTATCTTCCTTCCCCTTTCCTTTGAGCTCTTAGACACCTTAATGTTATATTCAACAAACTGCAGCAGTGAAGGCAGACCCTGTGCAAATTTAACCCTTCTGGATCCCACAGCTGGGAAGAACTCCATGTCTAAAGGGAAGAAGGTCACGTGTCAATTTTACAGATGTTCTTAGGGCAAAAGAGCTTCTGACTTCTCTGAGAAGAGGTACTTTTGAGCTCAAACACAGCAAGATAAAACACATAGAAGAACTGGTAAATAACACCCTTCTCTTTAGTCTGTTTCCTGCTCCAGAACAAGTATTACTTAACAGCTGGTGGACCCAAGAGCCTGGCAGCAGCTCTGTGCTGAGGTTGTGTTTCTGCCACTAACTTCTTGTTTGACCATAAGCAAGGCCTCTAGCCATCAGATGTCTCTTTTCTGGTCAGTGGAAGGACTGTTCCTCTCTTGGAGAACATTAGATCAGGCAGCATGAATTGCATATTCTAGCAAAAGCTTAGCTGAGTTTATACAACATGACTGGGGAGCAAAAGAAGGGGAAACCCTGAAAAGACTTACAGTTTGAGGGGTTTATGCTTTTCTCTGTTATCTATTGCAGACTTCCAGAATTTACTGAAAGTGAAAAGCAAAGAATTAAAGGCACATATGACTACTTTGGTCTAAATCATTATACTACAGTTTTAACATACAACTTAAACTATCCTGCTGGTGTTCTGTCATATGACTCTGATAGGTAAGAGATGAACGTAAATTACCGGTCAAGTAAAATACGTGCACCTGGAGCCCGGGCCAACTGAGCAATGTAAACTGATAGCAAATAAAGCCATGAGACAAATATTTTAAGATGTTATAATCAATAATAGGGAAAATATCCCCAAATAGTAGCTGTGATGACAGCGTTATTTTCACAGAAGTCCAGCAACAGCCCTTTTTTTTTTTTTTTAAGACCTGATGATAAACATAAATGTTTAAAACAGAACAAAGAAAATTAGGAGATCTGCTAAAAGAAGGACTCTGCACTTGTGAGCCTCCCAATGGTTTGGGGTCAGCTGTAAACAGTATTGTATTTCTTGCACTTAATCTGCAGTTTGAACTGCTACATTATCCTGGTTTATGGACACTGCTCCATTTTCTGTTAAACAGTTGTCAGTTCCCTCACCACAATGAGTAGATGTAAATTTAAAGCCTAAATAGCTAAATCACTTCGTGGTTAAGTATACATATGTCAAGATTTTTATTTAAATGCCAATTTATTTCCCCAGCTTCAAAAGGTAAACAGCAGGAGCTTACCAGTTTTTCTGATGAGAATTAAGGTAATGGTGGGACCACACACAGGGGTGAACATTAGCTGTTTTCTGAACCGTTTCCACAGAGAATATATAAAATTATTATAACATCCCTTTGCTGCTGCATCCCAGCCTCTGCCGTTTAGCTCTGCAGAAGGACACCGGAGTAGGTGTAAATGGCAATTTTGTGTGCTCAAGCACTGCATTATATGTTGAACAGTACAAATGGTGTCAAAGGACAAAGATTAGGAGCTAACGTCACATCCTCAGCAACAGTTGATCTAAGCAGAATATGACTGTAAAGCAAAGTGTGAGAAGTATTTTCTAGAGGCTTGTGAGCGCCAGCGCCACCTCAGCGCACTGGGCATTCACCAGCTTGCCACAATGTCACCTCTGGTTCAGTTTCCGGCAGAGCTCTTTACCATATTTCTCAGCCCTGCAGCAATGAGGTGCCAGGCACAGCAGCAGGTACTTGGGACTGGTCCCTTGATCAGCATGTCCTCCTCCTGCAGGGGTGTTGCTTCAGTAACCGACCGCAGCTGGCTGAACTCTGGTTCCTTCTGGCTAAAGGTGACACCCTTTGGGTTCCGAAAGCTTCTGAGATGGATAAAGGAGGAATACAACGACCCTCCCATTTATGTGACTGAAAATGGGGTCTCAGAAAGGGGAGCCTTAGACTTCAATGACACTTGGCGAATGCATTACTATCGGAGCTACATTAACGAAGCACTGAAAGGTAAGAATGATTATTTAAATCTGATCAGCCAAATCTCTAGAGAGCAGCAGCGTCTCACCACAAGACTGATGTGTATAAAGCAAGTTACGGGGAGCTAAAAGACCACTGCTCTCACACTTGCAAGTTACGCACTCACATGGGTTTACTTTGTGTCCATTTCTGAGAGCCGCTGGGGTTAGCAGAAACTGCCCATGGATAGCCATGGTTTTGCAGGGAAGGATGATCTGAAGGAAGAACAAACCCCGGGTTTAGCAGGGTAACTGCAGTGTCCTTGTGTAGCTGCATGTGGCAACTGCTGGCCAGATGTTCAGAAAGTGCTCGTTTACTGCCATTTAACAGCAAGGCCCCATAAACACTTGTTTAAGCAACAGTTGCATGTTGATAGCTCTTCTTCTCTGTTCCTAAACCTTTGTTTATTGGACTCTGAGAGGTGGGAATGAGGAAACGGTGAAACCAATGAGGCCAAAGTGGCAATAACCTCACTGCAGTCAGCACCCTTGCTGCTGCATAACATCCTGGAGCATCTTCGTGCCACTGCTGGCCTAGTGGTGACACCTCCTGTCACCCAGCTGCAAACTAACCTGTTCTCTCTGGTCCTGGTAACAGCTGTTGTGCTCGACAGCGTCGACTTGCGAGGCTACACCGCGTGGACGCTGATGGACAACTTCGAGTGGGCAGTGGGCTTTGATGAAAGGTTTGGGTTTTATCACGTGAATTTCACAGACCCCAGTTTGCCACGGCACCCCAAGGCCTCTGCCAGGTTTTACTCACAGATCATAAACTGCAATGGGTTTCCAGACCCAGCAACAGGTCCACATCCCTGTCTGGAACCAGAGCCTGAAGGTAAGCGATGCAGCAGAAATCATGCTTTTGTGTGTGAGCACACCCATCTGATTCTAATCCCAGATTTCCNTCTGGAACCAGAGCCTGAAGGTAAGCGATGCAGCAGAAATCATGCTTTTGTGTGTGAGCACACCCATCTGACTCTAATCCCAGAAGATTTCTATAGTCTGTAGTCTTTAAAGACACCACCATTTTCTGCAGTATTCTTTTTAAGGGCTCCAGTAGCACACTGACTAATCATCAGTCTTTGTTAAGACTGAACACATTCATGCAGAATGGTCACTTCTGCATGCAAAACCAGAACAATGATTAAATTTTGTGCAATAGCACTCTATACCTGCCTGTCTCCAAAATGTAGCAAAAAAGTTATTCCATTCTACTTCTTTCTCATTAACAGAACTGCCTAAGATGTTTTCCAAACTACACACATTCAGTACTCCCACATCATTTTTTCTAAACAATTTTTAGTGCTTTATATGAATCTGTGTTTTGGGTAAGCCTTTGGAAATACTGATTATTTTGTCATTTACGTTCTCTGAACAAGAGGAGTACATTGCAGAGCAACCATCGTTAGTGTGGGATTTTTAAATAATCTTTTTTATCAGCTTTTTGGGATGACCATGGCTGCCAGAGAATACTTGCTGCTCCTGGAGTGTCAAAAGTTACACTATGAGCCTCAGTTGTGCCTTTACTCTGAGCTAGAATTGCATTGATCACTGATCCCAAAGAATTACAGCTACTGCTGGAGTACTGAATAGCGATGTTGAAAGCCTTGTAGAGGTGGGAACCAGCAATACACACATGTACATGAAAGAGTTAACCCCAAGCTGTGTACTAATGCTTTCTTACCATTTTCCCATGGACAGTGACACCAACAGACACCGCACCAGAACCGGCTGACAGCGTGCGCTTTTTGGGATTGGATTTAACATCACAAAGTGCAGAAATAGCACTGTATGTGCTTTTTGCTCTTTCTGCGGTTGGAGCATTGGGCTTGGCTCTCCTTGCATTTAAATACGGAAAACTATCCAAAAGAGCCCATAAACGATCACCCATGGAACTTCATAAACTGTAAAGTTTCCACTTGCTAAAGTGTGTGTTTGATTTTTATTAAAAAAGCCTACAGCACTAGGAAAAGAAATCTGCTCATACAACTGCACCCCTGTCTTGCCTTAGAGATGGCTCCTCATCATTTTGTTGTTTGCTTACCAACTTTAAAATACAGAAGACATTTTTTTTTCCTATGGTAACTGTGTCTTTTCTCCCCAGGCATTATTAATTTGATTTCTTAAAGATAAAAGTAAAATTGCTTGTTCCTGTCTGCGTAAGGATTCTGAACTTGAACTTTCATCTGTTCTTACTTCATCATCTCCCCTTTAATGATGCAGGTATCTTCAAGGGATCGAAGAGCAGCCCCTAGCAGCTCCACCACTTCTTAGTGCTTTTAAGACAAGTTAGTGTCTACACTGGTAAAAACTGGGCTAGGAGAATGAACTGTTCTATTGCAGCTACTGTACAGACTGCCTCCCTCCCCCTCTTTCCTTTATTTAATCTACAGTATTTTTTTAATTATGTATCATAAATTATCAAAAAAATAAAATGGAAGTGACCTTAGTACTATGCCTTCCCATGGGAATGGAGTGCAGTACTTACTTAAATCTCCTTTAAATAGGAGTCCAAAGCAGCACAGAACACCTATAATATTTAGGCCTCTAACAGAGAGATGCACAGTAGATGGAGTCAGGGAGGGAAGGCTGGTAGCCTTCCATGCAGGAAAGCTATGACCCTGCCTCCAAAATAAAAGCTTCCAGGTTCTTGTGTTGTAGCCTCCTGCTCACATCATTTCCATTTTATGTGATGAAGACGCATCTTTTTTTCTTCACTGGACGCAAAACACTATTTCAGGTTTTAATATGAACAACTCCCAAGTAAGTTCATTTAAACTGGAACAAAAAGTTTGTCCACTGTATTTTAAATTTCAGTGTATGATCCTAACTGCTTGCTTCCATGTGACACAAGTACTTCAGAGGAACTTTACAAGAGAAGGTAGTTATGTTTTCTGGAAAATAGTTTATTGAGTGCTTGGGGAATTAAAAACTACAAGGTTTTGCTTGCAGTTGCAGAAGCAAGAAAAGAGTTAAACATAAATTAATTACCTGATTTGCTACTTATAGTGCTTCTGAAACCCTCATTTTAATCAGTCATTGCCTACCATGACCTTTATATTAATATCTGGCCCTTAAATTTATATAGTAGAATATTTTATAGATTAAAAAGTGCCTTTCTATGGCAGTAGGGTAATGATTATGAAAGCTGATGGAGATTTTCAGTCTTTTTAACTCTTTGCTTCTAGGCCTCAGCTACACCCGCTTCATTTTTCTGACTTCGGTGACTTTATTCCATACTCCACTGCAGGAAAAGAATTAAGTAATTCAGTCGGTGTAAAATAAGCCCCACTTGTCCAGAAGCTTTAGTTGACTTAGATCAAGTAAGGAAAAAAAAAAAAAGCCAGACAGCGATTACTGCAGTTACTCAAAACTACATTTGTTGTGTAGAATTTCCATTCCAAGTATTGTTTTCATCTTCTCCATCGTCTTGAGTCCTCAGTCTATATATTTTGCCTTCTTTTTTGAAGTCTTCCCCCCGCTTTTCCACTACTCGTTTCCTGACCGCTTGCCTAGGATACAAATGACAGTGAGGTTTGACAGTTTGCCCAGCAATAAATACACAAGAGAAGCGAATGCAATAAATGCAAATCACGCGTCCTTCCTTCTCTTATCCCCAATAATAGTTTTCTTCAGGCCTTTGTTTCCTTGGGAAGCAATACGCAGCTGAAAAATTGGTCATCTGGCAGTCAGAAAAACTGACAGAATCTCATTTCCCCTGGAAAGCCCCCATCACTGAAGCCATGCATGGCTGCTTCACATGAAACAGCCTAGCAGCTCTCCTGCTACAGCAGATCTCTCATTCTCTAGGCAATACAAAACCGTAACTGTCAAAGTCAGACTTCAGTTGCTTGAGTTTCTTGCGCAACCATACCGTAACAATTTGACATGTAAATTTCAAAATGTTTATCTTCCAAACAGTATCAGCTCAAGTGAAGCCCACATTTGTAGTTACAGCTGAATTCCCTATTCATGAATGACTCCAAGACAATGCTTTTTCTACTCTGTAACTGGAAACTGAAGCAAACAATAAGGATCTTGCTTAATGAGACATGTAAAAACCAAGAAATCCTAGTCAGAACTGCCATGCAGTTTACCAGCCACCAGGTTATCCCTTTTAACCAGATGGAAGGGTGGTGGCCACAAACTGCAAAGAGAAAGCAGCAGTTAAAGAGACTGATACAGTTCAGTTCCCCACTACACGATGAAAACAATTTCACAAGCAGTTTGAGAAATAGCTGCCTTAAACAGCTTTGATTACCTGCTTTGCTCAACGCCACTAGGTGCTGAAGGATTTGAATGATCTTGCTGATGAGTTGATCTCACGGTAGACTGTGAGGGGGGTGGACTCGTGAACAGGAAGTTGCTAATAAATCTCCAAACCGCTAAGAGGGGATAAAGTATTGTGCCCAAGAACTTCCACAGATCACTGCCTGAAGCCTGAACAACAGAAGTAGCAGGTCTTCCTGCCTGGACATGAATACATAAAGCAAACTGGTCAGATTAAAGTCATGCTCTTGTGGACAGAGTACCTCATCCATAATTTAAAAGCAGTTAAGTAGACACAAGTGAACTCCTGTGGTTACACGTTAAACAAATATCTATGTCACCATTTACCTGCTTCAGAAAAAGTCCTCCTCCAAATCAGTCCTGACAAAAATTAAAGTAATTTTGCTATCCATCTTAGACACAGAAAAGACCAAAATTCAAGCCAAATATTATCATGGCTGACTAACAGCAAATATACAGCTACAGTACTGGTGTTTGCAAGGAAACAAAAAGGTAACAAACAGAAAACCAACACCTACTGGCAGCAACACTACTGAAGCACTGGGTGCTAACTCTAGCTCCAGTAATTTCTTTCCATAATCTTCTTTGGTAAACTCTCTTCTGGGAAACATTGTCGCCAGTGAAAAATTGCCGTAAGCATTACCAACCGTCTGTGAAAATATAAAGAAAACATTTTATTTATAACTATTCACTTTCAAACAACTGTAGATTTGCTAGCTGAGTATACGTGGCAGTGTTGACCCAAGCCTTCTGTATCAAACTATCGGTCATCTTCATACACAGAAATGAAGGACTTTTTCATATCCTACTATCTCTAACTAACGATATGCTGCAGTAATACAAAGGCAGTTGGTGGCACTGAAAAAGTCTGCAACCAAAACCTCCTTCAAGTAAACAAAAAGGAAAGCAGTTGATGACAATTCCACCACGACCAACAACTAGTTGATGCTACACCAAGTTGTAATCAGCATGTAGCTAAGAAAACAGAACACCAATTTACCTGTGCAGCAAACTGCCTTGCTTCTTCCAGTCGTGCTTCAGATGGGAACTGGTTAGTAAAGGAAGATCCATCTGGGAGGCGGAACTGAATCCTGGCTATTGCACTGCAGGACACGTATCGGGGTCAGTCAGCACATGAACATTTACAGATAAACACTCCTAGGGCTTTAGCTTGGTAGTATTGAAATGTGGAAGAGAGGGACAGTCATCCTACTTACAGCAGTGCACATGGGTTACAAGTTTGGATCCACAGTTGCTAACCACCTGCTTATATCTCTCAACGCATCTCCTCTGGTTTTTAGTCACAGTCCAAGACCCATCATCATTCAAACAAGATATTTACATTAATAATGCAAACAAGGGATTGATGAACGAAAGATAAACCGTATTTCTTTTGTGCAGCCTGTATTACTTTTGTTCTTTTTTCAAGAAGTTGTATTATGAGGGCATAGACATTTAAGCTGGCTTGGCAAGTAATTCTATATTCAACTAGCTACGGCCTAGCATTACCGTTTGAGCTTCAACACCAACACAGGCTGCTACGCCTGTACTTGCCCTCTGTCAGGGGCAGTACTAGACTCACAGTGGCTCCATAACTCCACGTAAGGTCTCTACAGATCAGAATATGTCTTCGAACAGCAGTGTTGGGCCAAGCAGGAGATAGCTCTGACACGGACAGCCGATGAGCCCACTCAAGCCTTGCCAAATCCAAGCCAACTGCACACACAACCAAAGAGCTGGCTGGGTCAGCACCCTGCTCCCCAGTGCAGTTCTGACATTATCTAGTCATTCTGTCTAGTCATTATCCACCACATTCTCACCTTATCTAGTTCCCCACCTAGCCCTGTTATACCTGGTATTTAAATCAAAGCTCAGACAGAAAAAGCTTTTATCTAACTAAAATAACACAAAAGGAAAGGTGGTTCGTGTTTCATAATCAGGAATGTCAAAAGGATGAAAGTTACCAGAGAACATAATATTCATGTAAATAGCTATAAATAAATAATATAAAAGGAAGCCAAGTTTTTATGCCACTATTTAAACAGTTCAACATGGCATCAATTAATAGATTATGATGTATATTAAATCTCTTAAAAGTTTATGTGAAGTTCCTTTACCTCTCTCCACAAAAAATACATTTCTTTCTCTACAGGAACTCACCTTCGCTCCTTTTGAGATGCTTCTTTTCTGGCCTCTATTTCAGCCTGTTTAGCCTGAAGAGCTGCAGCTTTTGCAGCTTCTGCTTCTTCCTTTGATTTTGCAAAGCGAGCTGCTCTCTCGGCACGATCCTGTGAAAGGACCAAAGAGAAACCTTAATTTTTACCATAAATTGTAGCTTAGTATTCATTAAAACAGAGAGCTACGACCTGTACTCAGTACCCAACTAGGAGAAGAAACAGTAGTGCTGCAAAGAATTATTCACTGCCAAACTGCACAAGCTCATGTCATTAGGCAAGATGACACACTTTTCAACTGAGTCACTTCACACAAGTAGTTGTTAATAGATGATCTTCCCATGCAAGTTTAACATTCCAGTGAAGATAAAGGAAAAAGCCTTATGACAAGTTACACCCTTACAGTTTTAACTGTTCTAGGCCAAAACCTAATAATGAGGAGGGATTTCAATTGTTACAAATTGTTTATATCGATATACGTACACATATATATATACACAAACTTAGAAAATAATCCTCACCACCATTTTGAGATCAGTGTTCTTCTGCCATGTTCCACAATTAAATATCCCCTTGCTTCTGTTCCAGAACTATGCTTAAATTGCAATTATTTTAATGTTTAAATGACAACTCTCCACTGGACTCAAGCAATATGACAGAAAAGTTGGTATGTTCATTCAGATAGAAAAGATCATCATGAACATGAAAGCAGAAGCTTCATTTTACACATGGGAAATGCTACATAAACCCCAAACACACAAATTGTAACAAAACAAGGCCAGAGGATTCCAAACAGAAAAATGGACAATCTTTCAAAGTTTCACCAAAAGAGAAAATTTATCCTTTCAGTACACCGGTGGCCCTTGTGAGAGAGAAGCAGCAAGCTATATTCCAAAATGAAAAATTTACCATTGCAATCTGTTGTCTTATACGCTCTCTAGCAGCTTTCTCTTCTGCCTTTTCTCTGTTCCTTTCCTCTAACATACGTTTTGTCAATTCTTCTTCCTGTCGTCTTTTGTACTCCAACATTTCTTTACCAGTTTTTCTCCGTTCAATTTCTTTCTTGATTTCTTTCTGAATAAACAACAGAGATAAAAATTGGACCACAAAATTGCCTTGGACAAGAGTAAGACAAGACTGAAGTGTATTTGTTTAAAAAGGAATTAAGCATTTATACAAATAAGGGTATAAAAAAAATTGCAAGTGGTTTTACATTTTTGTGTTACCTGTTCTTCTTCTTTCCTTTTCTCTTCTCGTCTTTCTTCAAGCTTTTTTGTTATTCTAAATTTAAGAATAAAGTGAAATGTCTTTAAATCACAGTATCCGTTATTAACATTTTAAAATTTTCATGAAGCATTTTTAAACACAGAAGAACAGAATATATGAACATGAATTGTAACACAGTGTTAATACCTAATGTAACAGTAATGATTCATTCCCATATGGATCACCACCTAGTTTCCAACTTTTAATGGAGTTCTAACATATTCCTTCTGTCCTTTTCCACTCAGTAAAAGAAGAATCTTACATATTCTTACTGTTGAACCAACTTGTAAGACATACGATAAGCAAATACTATTTGTGATCTGCAGTAACAAGAAACACTAAATCTCAATCTCTTCTTAGCTATTTAAGCCATCTGGTTTCTTCTGCACATCGCTTCCTAAAATGGAAAGCAAATAATATACAGCACTAACGTAGACAAACATGCATCTGTCTCATCTATCCAGAAAGGTGCCTTAGAATACAGACTGACTTCAAAAAACATAGTAACTTGCAAAATATTTTAAGTCTGGGGAAAGCGCAGGCACGACCAAACAACATGAGAAGTCAGATAATCAGGAAAATTTTGTTTGTCTGGTAGCTGTTGTGCTTTTTTAAGAAGAAATTGGTAATTACCGCAGAGCTGTGACTCTTTTTTCCATTGAAAGAAATGCTGTAGATACATGCAAATATGGCATAATTTAAGATCAATGCACATTTTAGAAAGAAACTTTGGTATTTCTATTAAAATATTGACTGTATTTTCTTATCAGTGGTAAGTAAAAAAATTATACTCGTCCAACAACTTTGGAAGAAAACTGAAATTAAACATGAAAAAGTTTTAAAATATATTTTAGCAGTATAAAACATCCTACTTACTAAGTATGTGTTACTGGTTTTTCATAGGTTATTACAAATAGTGTCAGTCTTACAGATGCTAAAAAGAAGTTAACACGCAAAATCTTGCATTTAAAAACAATCAATTTAATCAATGAACCATGTATTTAACCAGACGTTTCTGGTCACCATACTTCAGAATACTAGAACTAGTGTTGCTCAGACCTCATTACTGTTCACTGATCAAAACAAAAGAAGAGTCTCAGAATAGGATTCCTCTGGTGTTTTCAATATGCCTAGACTACAAACAGTCATCAAACAGACAAGAAAAAGAAATAAGATGGCATCTCTGTACAAAAGCTAGGTTAGCACTTTATTACCCCTGTTTTAAGTGCTTTCAGTTCAATGTTTTAACTCCTCCAAAATTTTGCAGCAAACATATTGTGTGTATTCCAGTTACATCAAAATGGAAAACTAAGTGTTCTCCTTAGATTACCCTTTTCTTTCAGAGTATGTGAAAAGTGAGATTGATTTAAAAGCTGGTTTTGTGTCAACCCTAGTATTGTCACAGACATCTAAACAAAAGTGAGACCACATAAACGTTGGCCAGATGATAACAGAATAAGCACCAAAAATCCTGTAATTAAG
This sequence comes from Burhinus bistriatus, assembly GCA_013397275.1. Classification (NCBI taxonomy): domain Eukaryota; kingdom Metazoa; phylum Chordata; class Aves; order Charadriiformes; family Burhinidae; genus Burhinus; species Burhinus bistriatus. The sequence goes on along the minus strand of VYXH01012778.1, from coordinate 744,343 downwards.
CCTGTTTGTTAAAAAAAACCCACCCCAAACCCAACAAAACCTCCTCCTGAGAAACAAATACAATACATTAGGAAGTCTGCAAAGATGTCTTACCTCTCTACTTTGAGCGTAAGATCATTCACAGGCTGAGCATCACTCATTTGCTCATCTGAAGAATTAGTTGCTTCCTGGCTTGCTTGACCTGAATTTGTTCCATCTTCAAGTGATTAACAAGAAAATAAAGCATAAGAGAAAAATAAAAGGTATATTTCTTATCATAAAAAATTGTTATGCTCATTGATAGCCGTAATTTCCAGCAACTAGGATATCTCAAGGAGATACGAGGTTCTGCTATTTAGACACCCTCCCAACAATTTGGGTTTAGGTTACTAACCCAAAGAAACTTTTTAAACTGAATTCTATTTCAAGAAAGCATACACAATTTTTATTGTATTACAAACCATAGATTTCTCGCTCATTACAACTGAGCAGAACGACAAGTTATTCTTGCCTCTAGACTTGGAAGAAGTATTCTGGCATACTCAAGTTTTTCCTCAAGAAGTCCACTCAATATATTGCCTTTTATGTACCATCATATAACAATTTAAGAAAAGGAAAACTATTTCAAAAGCAAATTAGCTAGCATTTGCGTAAAAATACTAACCATTACTAGCAGAAGGTCTTATTGTCTCAGACATAACGGACTCAGAAGAGTCACAAAACTCCACTGCTCTGGATTGTGTATTTTCTGGAGCACCATCAGATTGAGAGGAGGGACAGGGAGTAGATGACTGATTTCCATTTTCCAAAGGCTGCCCTTTTACTGTGTGCATCTAAGAAATTGGAGGGGGGGGAAAAATGAGACTATGAAACTCTGAATATTTTCCACAGGTTCACAGGTCAAGACTAAACTATTTTTGGAGAATCAGTCCTATCTAAAATATAAAACTAAAATTATCACATTGTTGAGTATGAAGCAATCATACATTTCATATTTTTTCCTAATTTTAGTCTTACACTTGAAATCAAAGTAATAAAACTATCTACCTTTATATTATGTTCCATAGCATAATTTTATAAATACACATCACCAAAGAGTATTACAAAGCCACATATGAGCAGAAACAGTAATTGCTATGTCATTCCAGTTTAGAGTTCTTGTCATATTTCTGTAGGTGTTACACAGATGATCTAAAACAATATGTGAAACAAAAAAAAGTAACATAGGACTTCTGCACAGTGCTTTCAAACCTGTTTAATTTGGGTACTGAATTTAAGCTTTTACTGTTAGAAGGATATAGAACCAGTAATTCATATGTCCTCAGTGCACGTGCTAAGGGCCAGGGACACCTCCTGTCTGAAGCATGTGCTACCCAACTCAACCTGAAAGATCCAGTCTGTTAGACAAGCGTTACCTGTTTAACTTTATGGATTCTGGTAACAAGCTCTTCCACAGAAACACTGCCAGCAATAACTTCCAAAGGGATTCCATTGTCTCCTATAAAAAAACTGGATGGAACGCACACTACAGGATCTGCACAGCAACAGTTAAGGGCAACAAACGACAGAAGTTTATAAAGTAACTTTAAGAGGAAAAGCAGAAATCCTTCCTACAGAAGCTTCTAGCCCAACGCTCTACCTCCACCTGGTCGCCAGTAGTCAGTGCCAAAGGACAAAGAAAAAAGACTAACAAAAACGCTGGAAAACATTACATATAACTGATTAGTATTTCTTCTTTTCTTTGAAATGGTTCAAGCCAAAGTATTTTTCTCCAACACAAACGTATCTGACAATCGATTATGCTTTGACCTGAAAGATTTTGTTTTAGTGCAAGACAACACGTTATGTAGACAATAATGAATTCTTCACAGCATCAAGAAAATCCAAGGTACTGAACTGCCTTTCTCAGCATCACACAGTATTCCTGAGCTATATGCAGCGACCTACTTAAGGTAGGCAGATGTTTACCTAACTTCATACCCATGTATCTGACAGAACCCAGTCCCACTACTTGTTATTCCTCCTCTGTAACTCTGAACTCCAGCTAATAATTAAAAGCATTGTTTGTTTGTTTTCTAATACGGATTAGTAATACCAATGGGTTATTTTGATTACCTAAAGCTTTGGATAATTTTGTATTTGGAGAATTACATAGCATTAACATTAAAAAAACCGACTTGTTCACTTTCTCTAAGAACTGAGAGTAAGTTGAATACATAGATGGCATCTTTTAAGTACACAGCTTAATCCTTACTTTTGTGCCATAAGAAGTATTTTTAATAATCTTGCTTGTAAATATTTTGTCTTAAGAACAGTATTAACTTGTAAAGAGAATTATCTGTAATCATAATGTAGCATCTAAACTGATCTCAAAGGATACAAATTTGAGAAAACTGCAGGCATGCTTCACTGTTTAAAAGAAAAGAGTCATTTAGCAGGAGCAATCAGTTCGCAACAACTTTAGATTAAGTCTTTCATCATAAAAATAACTGTCCTACTACCACACACAAAACTATTTAAATACTTGAGAGAACACTAAAAGCAAATTTGCATTTTCTCATTAACATTTTGCATAAGTGTTGACATGGTGACAATCCCTGGTTATCACAGTTGGCTACATGAAATTTAGGGAAATGGTGCTAAGAAGCAATTCAGGAAAAAGACATCTAATCTACTGAGTGCAAATAATATAGTAAGTCTAATAAAATGTCTATAGAGCATTTCAAAATAATACGATTTTGGGAAATGTCAACGCACTTTCAGCACATGGACTGGAACAGTTAAACATCACAAAAATAGCTGAGTAATCTACCCGAGAACTTCAGTGCTTCTCTGTGTGCTACAATAAACACAAACACATTTTCTCTGGGGCTTTACAGATTTTTATCTTAATGAATTTAAAAACCCTCATGAATTCAGAATGTAAGTTGGCAAATCAAGAGCTGCCTCAAGAGTACTTGCATTCTGATTCCAGGTTTTTTACATAACTTTTGTCTCTTCCTGTTAAAAAAGGACAGCCTTAAGCATTCTTTTACTAGTACTGCAATACAGTTCGAAATATGCAATTAATATTCTGCAAAACACAACAGTAAATTTTGAAATTTGGAATTTTCTCAGGTTCTAGTGGCTTCAGGAGTACTGAATTCACTTACACTCTGGAATCCTGTATTTAGACTACCTCCAAATCAGGGCGAGGACTTCAAAAGCCTCTTATTCTCATAATCATCAATGAAAGATTGTGTAAGAGACAGAATTAGAATAGGATCAAACCTTTTGGTGTCAATTTTAATAGCAACAAAACCATCTGAGGCAGCTTCAGTCACTTTCTCATCTTCCCACCTTGCAGCCATCTCAGTAGATTGTTCATCCTCACCTGCAAGATACAGCACACACATGAAGCTAAACCCACCACCAATTAGTGTCTCTGGTCTGATTTTAGCTTTGCTTCAACCGCTTCAAATCACCTTTGAAAGACATTCGTGAATATTTTCAAGTCCGGGGTTTTTTTGGTTTTGGTTTTTTTTTTTAAATAGTCTGAAGACAATTCACTCCAGCTGATTTGCCTTGCTAACATGTGAAAAACCTGATATACCTAAAATCCTTCCAAGCCAGCGAGCACGTAGCATTTGCAGTCATTCGACTGCATGGTGAGCTGGTCCAAGGGAGCAGAAAGGACTGGACCACACAGATGGAACAGAGATAGAGGAACTGGAGGCGATGGCAAGTCCGAAGATTGGCTTGATCGCATCATCTAACTGCACAACTACCGACGGACCTCATTTTCTTGTTACAGTGCGTATGCTTATGCTTTAGTATTTTGCTTCAGTATACTCATAATATGCAAGGAAATCCCACAGCACAGAGGGAACCATTGCTTCTCCCTGACATTAAGCTGGACCTGCTAACATGCTGAAACTATCCACTGCTTACCCCTCATTATAAATTTAATTACGCATTGGTACACCAGCTACTAATAGGTAAAACTATATTTTTCCACTCCTTGTAAATACATAATTCAGCAGACAAGGTTTCACAGTTTGATGGTATTAAAAAACAAAACAAAAAAAAACCAACAAAACCACAAACCAAGAAACATTTGTTTGCAGGATTATTTGTAACTTAGTTTTGTATTCCAGTTCCTGACATGAACAGTAACAGTAGGAGGGGAGGAAAAGGAGTGAGGAGCACAGAGAAACAAGAATAACAGTAGAAGAGCTACTTAGGCAAGGGAAACTGAAAAGATGCTCTGGGGCCACAGATTCAGAAGTGTTATTTTAATCAGAAGAAATGTGTCAATCTTACATTTATCTTCCAAAGCACTGGTTTGGTGAGGATGTGGGTTAATATATAGATTCTGATTAATATTAACCATCTTTCAGCAAGTAAGCTGGCCTGCAACCATTTGTTTATCTTCAATCTGTAATACTTCCTAGCAGCTTGGAATCAACTGTACTCTTGATGAAGAATTTGAGTCACAAGTATAGAAGTATAGTAGCCCATTATTCAATGACAACAACAAACCGTTTGTTTGTTTCATCCCAGCTGCCATTTCATGCAGTATCTTTCACTGGTTAAAGATTATGAGTTATATGTGGAGTCCCCTGGTGAAGCACTGCTGTCTCAAGGCCATGACTGTCTGGCCACAATTCTCCTCAGAGACACGTATCAAAAATATTCCAGCGTTGGAAAAATGTTTTCCAACCATACGTATTGATTTTTCCCTGGAAGTACTGCAGCAAGTAAGAAAGTACTCATCTCTATTACTATTATTCTACATATGGAAGTAAATGTTTAGGATATTTTACGTAAGAACCTTTCCTCTTCCTTTAAGTGCAGTGCTTCCAACTGTGGTCAATGGATGCAGCTGTTCTGCCAAGAGTGGTGCGGCCTCCTCCCCCGTGTCCAAATGCTCAGAGACAGGCAGCTGCTTCACCACCCAGTTTTTCAGAAGGACACGTGCTCATCCGATTAGGCTACTAAAAATACCTAAATACTTGCCTAACACTAACTTTTCCATCCAAACAACTGCTGTAGAAAAAGAACGCTGAAAGACACAAACAGGTCAGAGACTGTTCACAGTGCAGTCTCCGAGAGATGGGATCCATGAATGAAAATGCTGATAACTCACATTTTATAAAGCTCTATGCCATGAAGCACAGTTTAATATTGTGACTACTCACAGAATAGTTGCTTATTCTCATACATCTTTTTTTTGTTATAACCCTTTCTTATTTGGGGGTTAAGGTTCATTTATTACAGTTTTGTAGTAGCAATTATATCCTGAAATGAAAACTGCCAGGTCACAGGTAAAACATCAGAGAAGTCAAGAGGTCAAGCTGAACAGAACTTGACGTAATTCATAATTTTGCTAAACAGTGAGCTACTGCAACCGCCTCAGAATTCTAGTTCCCAAGACTCTGAGTTTTCTTATGTTTCTCAAACCAAAGCATCGCTTTATTTCCCTTATCAGAATATCAGAAAGGTCTGCACACAACTCGCAGTCACACTTGCTCATCTCTTAAATTTAGTCAGGTAAATTTAGATATCTACATAGGGAAAACGTACCCATCATTTCTCAAGCGATTCAGATAATTGGAAGAGACTCTTCTTCTGCAATGATTTATTTCCTCTACGAGGAACTTGTTCAAAACCATCACAAGTTGTCAAAGGACATTAATTCCCCTATTCCTCAGCACACAGTCATCAGGGAAAAGTGTTTTCCTTTTACAAGACAGATAAGCCCAGCTGACTTCTCAATGTCCAACATTTCATAACTACTCAATGAAAGTACGGATTGTCCCTTCTGGAAAGGACAGAAAGCCAGGACATAAAGCTGTTCACCTCCTCCTCCTCTGAGTCACTTCACATATTTAAGTTGAAAAGTGCTTTGATACAGCTTGGCTACAAAATACTAACAAATGGCTTGTTGATTGCAAATCAATGCTTTGTAAAAAAATTAATCTAAAGTTATAAACAAAGGAAGGAGTATTTCTACAAATGTTACTAAAAAGAAACACAAACATTTTAGCCTGAAGGTTTGGGTTTTTTTTCCTTCTCCCGTCATTTTTTCACTTCTGAAAGGCACTTTTTACGAGTGGTCTGGTATTTTCATGATCAGAACATGTCTACCTTTTGGCAAGAATACTGTTAGAAACCTCAATCAGAACAGAGGAGATATCTGACGGGGTTTCATGTCAAATGAACAATTAACTTTAAATGAATAATTCAATGAGAGGAGTTTTTTAACTTTGCAGGCTAGAAAATAATCTACGGAACAGCTACCAACAAGATACCAGAGACATTCACTAGACCCATTTCAGTATCAGGAATTCTTTTTCTCCATGCAGCAGCAGAACCTACCAGCAATTATTTGACACCACAAAGTAACTCATCTGGTCCCCAAACACAACTTCCTTGCTTTGCCTGTACAAAAGCCTCTAATCTAACAATCTCACTTTAATCTTTAAAATCAGTTTTGTAAGGCAGATAGGCTTCACCTCACGCTCCCTGGAGAGTATGGAGCAACTCCTTTTATTGCAACTTCTCATTAATTCAATAGGATCTTTAATATGCTTACACAACTGCATCATCAGAATATGCCATGAAGGTTTTAAAAACCAAACTAAAAAAATGTTCCGATTATAGCTGCAAACACAAATGATAAAGAAAAAAAACGGTTGAACAACATGCCATTGCAGTCACAAACACCACTTCATTGTTAAGATAAATAGCCACATTATTCCTTGCTTGACTGGAAAATATTCTAGAATCAGAAAGAATAATCCCAGTTCTTCATTTTCTAGTGCTTGTTTAGAGAAGTGCAGTGAGGAGGATGAGAGGGACAGACAGATGGTAGCAGAAACCAAACAGAGATGGACCTACTGGAATTCAGTAATTTTTGTCAAAGCTGTATCGAATGGCTATCCTCCACAGTGGCCACCCTAAAAATCAGTTAATTTATACTTGCCATTTCTCTCA
>VYXH01012778.1:713874-734609 GCA_013397275.1 Burhinus bistriatus | reverse complement strand
GGCGCGGGGGCGGCGGCCCGCGCGGGGGGGGGGGGGGGGGGAAGGCGCCCCACGGGGCCGGCGACTGCGCTCCACTCGGGCGCCGCCGGAGCCTGGGGCCGTCCCGGCCGGCCTCAGGGACGACACGGCAGCCCAGAGGCCCGCCTCAGCGGCGGCAGCTCCCGGCCCTGGCGGCGACGCGGCCGCAGGCGCTGTGTCAGTGCGGGGGCGGGCAGGGCCCGGTGCCCGGCCCCGCCCGCCTCGTCCACGTCGCGAGCCGTACCGTACCTGACACGAACACGACGAAGACCGAGCTCCGCTGCTTGGCGGCGGCGATGGCGGCCGGGATGGAGCCCCCGAACCACATCATGGTGCCGCCGATCCCGAGCGCTGCCGGCCGCCGCCAGGCGCATGCGCCGCCGCCGCCGCCTCACTAACGGCGGGTCCCGCGCGTGCGCCGCCGGCGCCTTGTGATTGGCGTCTGCGCGCGGGGCGTGCCCGCCCCTCGGCCACGCGCGGGGTGGCGGCAAGTTCGCCTCAGCCTGACGCCATCTTGACGCCTTGGTGTCCACGGCAGCGCCTCGGCCCCTCAGCTGCGTTCCGCCGCAAAATGGCTGAGGCGGGCTCGGGGGCGGCTGCAGGGAGAAAGGGGCCCACGCACCTAGGGTGCGCCTCCTGCGCCCCAGGGCCTGCGAGGACAGGATGGCCACAGTGAACCCTGGCCCCAGCGTCCACCCTGGGAAAGTCAAGGGTGCGACAGAGGAGAAAAATGGTGGAGGAGGTACCTGTTCGACAGAAATCCATGCTAAATATGTTAGAAGTGGGGAGTGTGGCATGCACAGATCCTCCGTAAGTGGCAGGAGGTGAGGCCAGGACATCCTCCGTGCTCCCGGATGAGGCAGGCTGTGTGAGGGACCGTGACAGGGACGGCACAGTGTTTACAGCACAGCCTTGGCGCTTAGCAGGGGCGCAGCCAGCCGAGGTAGACAGTCTCTTTGGACATTTCATAGTAATGAGGACAGGACAATTTCTTTCAGGTGCTCTCATGATAACATTTTGGAAAAAGTGCTGCACTTAAGTTTTTCTGAAACCTAGTTAGGACTGTGACTATGTGTTCTGGGTAACTATTGCTGAGGCAGATGCTGTCAAACATTTGAAGGCCAAAAAATACACTGTCAGCCTGGAAAGCTTTTCACTGTTATACTTTGCGTAATCTGACGTTTAATCAGAAAAGTTGCAGGACTTTACCTGCTGGACAGGTAAAGAACCTACAAAGCTATTGTCAAAAGAAGCAAGTCAGTGTTAACAACAATATACAAAAACGTTTTATCTCTCAAGATGCAGCATGTGGAAAAGGTGTCACAGTAATCCTGCTCACTGGGTAAGCTTTGCATACACGTATTGTCCTGCAAGTTTTTTAAGAAGTAACCATCAGAACACTGTAGGTTTTCTGCTGAGATGTCAGTATTTTGGGGCTTTTTTTTTCTTCATGGTACAAAATAGATTTAAGAATAATGCCAAAGGTTGCGTGGTATTAAAACTATAAATTTTTTTGGAGATGAACAAAAAGAGCTCTGTTATGCACGTGCATATAGAGAAAGAGGTTAGGTTGTAACGTGTATTAGTATCCTAAGCTCTATGAAGAATTTGAATGTGTTGCACTAATTCTCGTGGCATTCCCAATAGCTGTAGTTTGCATTTATTGCACCTCATTTGAAACCCTAAGCTGTAAGCCAAGATGCATGAGAAGGGTGAGTGAAGTGTTGAACAACGTACTTTCTGGAAATTATTTTGCAAATATTTCTACACCACTTCAAGGAAGAAATTTTGTTTAAACTTAAAAGTGGAAAGGCTTACCAATGACAGAATAGGTAACTTTTGTTAGGGTGTACAATCTTTTACATTATTGTGAACTATTTATATTACATTCTCAAATAATTGCAATTTTAAAAGTATAATTCTTTAACTGTAGGGTCACTGAGTTGCTGCTGTTGCATGTGCCTCTGCTGCTGTTACTGAGCCAAGAGCCCCTCGAGCAGGTGTCCCTGGAAAACAGCAGAGGTCTTCAATTTGTAGGGCTAGGAGAAGGGAAGGGTCACTAGTAAGTAGAAAGTTTTATTAGGAAATAAGAAAAAATAATGTGATAGCTGAAGCATTACCCAGAGTTCAGTTCCTTCGTGTGCTGCCAAGTCCCTAGCTAACTTCGGGAAATTCTCCGTGTGTGTGGTGTGTGTGTGGATATTACAGCTATTACTCTTGTTGAAATGTCAGCTAGTTTGTTTAATACACAAAACCAAATCCAGCAGTCAGTATGGGAAACAATGCAAAACAGTCATTTACATGTTAAGAGATTATTTTTTCCCCCAAAAAACAGCACAGATCTACTTGGATTAAAAAGGATAGTATTTTTATTAGTGAATTACTTTTTTAAATTGCATTGTTGCTTCACACTAATCAATGGTTCATTAACAAATCAAAGTATCAGTTTAAGCTAAGTAAAAAGGCAACAAATTTGAGTAAACATGGAGACAAGCTCTGGTGTATTTCCTAGTATTTATGAATCAATGTGATAGACTATCATAGCACACTTAATAATGCTGTTTCTTGAGTAACTCATTTGGAAACCATAAGAAGGGCAAGGATGTGCTGCATACCAGTCTCCCTAATTAACCCTCCATCTAGTGCAGAAGTTAAGATATTAAAAAGAAGCAGAACACCAGTGTCTCCCCTCTCAAGTTCAAATCGAGGTCCTCTGTGATTCAATTATGATGTACAATATTGCTGCTTTTTTTTTTTCTTTCTTTAAGTCAAGTAATTTTGGGAACTTGGATGTAACTGATCCCTTAGGGTTGAAGCTAGCCCATATTTCAGCCAGCTTCTAGCATGCCTTCCACCTCTGTTGCACTTGGGTCTGAAAAATTTCATTGCTGTCAGCACAGTGTATTATCATCAATCCTTAGTCTAATTCAGATTCTCAGTTACCTGGGGCATGGGACCTGAATTAAGAATAAACCTCACTGTTAAGCATTATCCACAGCAGCACAGTTTATTTTTATAATTTATACCAGTTTTAAAAGCATACAACTATCAGCAACATACAGATTTTCCTATATAGCTCTTTGGTTTACAGCACTAGTCTCATCTGACATTCAAGTTTCTCTTCAGAAGTGCAGAAACAGTTCATTGCAGTTGCATGCATCCCATATAATGACTAGGCTTGTGTGCTTTACCAGCAAGACTGAAAAATGAAAAAAAGCAGCAAACACTAAAGTGTTTGTGTCCTGGACCAAATTTTAATGCTTCTTAATCATCTCTTAAGCAAGACCCACTTTCAACCTGACAAATTTTAACAAAGAGCAAACAAACATGGCAAAATGTCAAGTAGTTACAAGCAGGATAAAAAAATAAACCTTGCTAATAAGGGGCTGCCAAACAGAGTCAGGTCCAAACTCCAGCCCTACAAGCCTAAACACACAAGGCAGACATTGAACTAAAAGGAGGCTTGTACATGTTGTAATAAGAACATAATTGCATACATTTTCAAGTCAGCCAGGAAGCAACTTCGTTTACACTGGACCTTGCATCTGAATTTTTCAGATGTGAATAGTGACTTTGCTCTCAGGTTCCAGAATAAGAGAACTTAAAGGGACTGAATTTTCAGAATGTTTTGAATATTGGGCCCTTTTAAGGGTACTGGTCTACACCCAAGAAATAAGGCTTCCAAAATGAAGTCACGTTGACATCGTGCACTTTAAGTTTATCCTTGTTGACATCAATAGCCAAAAATACCCAACCCCAAAACATTTTAAATGTAAATAGGAGCAGGACATCAAATAGAGGCTGCACATCAACCTTCATGAAGACTGAGCTGTAGAAACATTGAAGGGATTGAAATAAGCCCTTTCTCAGCTGGAAATATATAAAAATTTCAGCTACCATAATTTTTTATGACCTGCAACAAAGAAGTAGTTTGATTAATTTTCTCCAAAAATTCATCTAAACATGCTTTGCCTCAGGGCTAAATACAGGCAATTACAGCCCGTACCAATTTTCTAGGGAAAAAATATGTCATGTAGATAAAATAGATACTTATAAAAGAAGTTAGTTGCAATTTTAATTATGACTCCCTTTCAGACATCCAAACAAGTTAATACACGATTAACTCAAAACAATAAACATGTCAAATGTGTTAAGGCACAAATGAGTGTCATAGCATGAGAATATAACTATTTATTCCACCTTGAGAGGAAGGATTGGCTTGCATTACTAGATAGGAAAAGTATATAGAGCTATTTGAATAGCGCAAGACAAAAAAAATGGTCATACTGTGAAAGGCATATTGTGTATTGAAGTACCTTATTTGATTCATCAAGCTAAACAGTTTTACTTGTGCTGTGGCAAAACTGAGCTCCCATCTGTGTACCACTGCCCTCTGCCACCTGGATCTTGAAACCTAATGTGTGTTCTACAAAAGGCCAGTAGGATAAGAGATGGCTGTGGGTAGAAACACTTAACCACTACAGTCTTCAGTACACCACAGTGCTAGATTTCTTTGTAGGTGTTCCGCTACTTTTTGTTTTATGTCATTTTCTAAGTGTATCTGTGTGAATGAAAGAAAAGGATTTCGGATTGTAACAGGTTAAATTTGCTCAGGGAGGAGTTCCAGGTAAGATGCAAGACGCCTATTACCAATGTTTCACTTTATACCAATGCAGTCTTTCTGAAATATGAGGCATGCGAGGCTGTAGTTTGGCAGCCATGTGGAGGCTGAGTAGATTCTCACTTGTGCTGTTATGAGCTACCCAAATCCAACCTCAGGTCCATGTGGTTTTGAGTGTTCCCAGAGTATGGAGCTTAAATCTGTTTTCTTAATTTTGCATTATCATTTTCACGGTAGTATCACAAATAACATTGAATCTGTTCACAGTTCAGGGATGCATTCTACACAGCAATTAACTGTATTAATTAAAAATTAAAGAAATAGCAGCCTTTGGTGGAGTAGGTAACGACCAAGTTTGTTTGGCTTTTCTGGTTATTCTTCCAGGGCTTTTTCCTCAGCTTTAAAAGTTATGACATGTTCCCAACCAAATGAAATGTATTAAATTACTGCAATAAAATGGCTTTAACATTAAATGATAGGAAGAAGAAATACACTAGAGCACTAAAAAATTTGTTGAGAATACGTGAACTATTTCATGCCATAAAGTGCATTTATTTGCTTTCTAGAACATGATCCGAATCTATGGAACAAATCTAGTTCCAGGGTTTTGTACAAGTCCTCAGTCTTGTCTGTTTTACGGAGCCAGAAGGGGCAGAAGTGTAAAAGCCAGGAAGATACAAATAGTCTTGGTTAGATGAGTTTACACCCTGTTCACTTACTAGAGACTGTATGAAATAGCACAAAATCAGGAACGAACAGGACTGTAATGCAGAAATACATTAATTCTGTGCCCGCTGTAGACATCAGAGGCCTTTGAAGTTTCCAAAGTCCCATTAATTGTATCTATGTGGCTCATATTGGCACGTCCAGATCAAAAAAAGATAACTGCCGATGTTTTAACAAAGAGGAAAACATGGAAAGGGTGACCTGCCTATAGTAATTGTAGATAAGTATCAGATTCAGGATTAGAATACAACTGGCTTATTAAATGTTATAATTATTTTCTTCTAGGGCAATTTGCACTCAAGTTTACAACTTACTTGATTAAGAGTTAAATATTTGCTGGGCCTTGTTCCTAATTAGTGTATCCCTCCCCTCCTTTTGTTTGGATTGCTTGTGTTCTCCATGCTTGCCTCTCTCATTACATTTTCTTCCCTTTGGTTATTATGGGGAAAGTTTATTAAATGAAGCAAGTCATTCAGCATGCTTTGGAAATGGTTTGATTTGATGTTAGACTTAGTTCTTAGGTCGCTCAGAATAGATGGAGGCTCTCAGCTGACTAGTGTTCTATGTCTGTGAAAATTCTTGTCCTGGAATGTGTCAGCCACGGGAGGCAGCTGCCTCTCTGGGTTGTGGCACCTGTCATTACAAACCTTTAATCTGTTAACTACTTTTACAGGATTCAAACCATAATCTTAAAGTAGCACTGGAAATTAGCAAGAGGCAGAGATGGAACCTGTGCATTAGTCATGTTAGCTCTGTGCTGTTCAGAGGAGGGGAATATTATAATCTGCATAAACTGGGGTTCTTACCGTCTTTGGTTTTGGGTGCAGTAAACTACAGCACTCCAACCTGAGGAGGAAGAAATATATCCCCTCATTCAAGTAGTATATTCAGTCAAGTAGCAGCATAAGAACTCAAATGCCAAGAACTGTCCTTTTAGAAAAGCAGACAGGGATAAGTAGATTTGTCTTTTGGCTAGGGGCTTGAAGCTGAACATCTTCCCCTCTGTTTTACTTGAGCATCTGAGTGCGAGTTTACCGTTAGTCCCTTAAATACCTGTTGCTACAGCATTTTGCAGAATCAAGTCCCGTATACCCAAGTTATTATTTCCAGAAAGGTCAGTTTTCTTCCAAGTACTTTGATTCATCAGATGAAGGATTTAAGAATTGAACATGCATAGGACTGTTGTTGCCACTTCACGTGTTTACGTTTGGTTGTTCAGGGACAGGATTTTTTGTATATAAGATGAAAATTAATGCTGGTTTAGGCCCCTAAATTCTTTACTTTTCCTCTGTAAAATGTTTTAAAACCTACTGTTTACCTTGAGTTTCCACTTACAGAAGTTACAAGAGCATCACTTACAAAGCAATAGCCTTAAGAATGGAACAAGTAGTTGCTCATCTACACAGCACAGCCTGTGCTAAAAATAAAAAAAACAGGAGCAATTCCTTATGGTATCTGATCAATTCCTCTCTCTTTTTACTTGTATAGGAAAACATTTAAAAATTATGAAGGGCAGGATAATGTAAACAAATGCTTCAGGAAGAGGAACAGCAATAGTAGTTCTTTGAGAAGGTCTAGTATTTGTGTTATTTTTAAGTTATTTTCTCACATTTGAAGGGATTCAGACCCTTAATATGTGTTCACCCAGGTTTCAGAAGACTCCTAGAAGTTTAAACAAGTGCACTGAAAAAGTTTGTGTTTGTAAACATTTATTTTCTTGAACTGAAAAAGGCTTGCATCAGCACACATTGTACAGCCTTGCAAATTACACAAATTGAAAAAGTTTGTTTCATTTATGTGCAATGAATTTTTAACGTCCAGTGAGCATCTGCAAATGATGAAAACTTAAACCATTAAAAAGGTTTCCAGCACTTATCAAACACAATTATCTTAGCGTGAAAAGGAAGAGAAAGAGATCCATACTGGTGGGAACACAATTAAAGTGCAAACATTTTGTCACTTGTGAAGATACATTTTTAGTTTCTTCACACTTTTGCTAAAAAGAAGAAATATTAAAATGTGATTCTGTGAACATTCTTTGTAACCTATTCATATTCCCCTTTAAATAATTATAAAACTTACTGGATCAGAAGCAAATCCTTCAAGGGTACAACCTATTTGTAATTTCTTTTGATATTGCTTGAATGAATCTCAAAAGAAAATGACCATCTAAGGAGTTAGTTACTAAAATTATATATTGGGGTTTTTTCTTAAAAAAAAAAAAAGAAAACCCAAGGGACAAAGAACAGGTTAACTTGAAGATTTGGGGTAGTTTGCTAGAAAATGAGTGTAATTCCTTGAAAATGGTTCCCCTTTCCCCTCCACCAATCCTCAGGTTCCTGCCTTGGAATGGACAGCTGTGTGCTGGCTGTGAAAAGGGATTATAAAATATAAATCTGAATATGGATTTTTATGAACGTTTGCTGTACAATAGAACTTTGGATCTGATACAAGAATTCAAAAATATAAAACAAAACTACTATAAAAGTAGGGGGCATTTCAACAGCATTCCTTGGAGAAAGCTGCCTGTCTCAAAGATGATTCCTTGCTATTGTCTGGGATTAATTCTGTATTTTTTTTCTTCATCTTGCTGGATCGCTGGGTTATTTATTCTTCAATGGCTAATGTCATATGACAAAACATCCCAGGAGTCTCTATGAAGAGAACAGAAACCCCATAACATCAAGCCAATCAGAGGAGGACATGGAAGTAGTAAAGGCTGAGTGTCCACTGATGTAACTGTTACTGAGAACTAGCCCTTTCCAGAACATGAAAGTCATAGTGCTTCTTGCTTGTTCTCAGCCTGAACTTGTTCACTGAGGTACTACTTTGTTTTTTCAATGCATTCTGAGCAGCTGACATTGTAGGGAACGTAGCTAGAACCGTGTAAGTGGAAGCCAAGTCACTAGGTTTGGATGGCTCAGTGTTCGCACTACTGTCTCCGCTGCCACAGTAACGACGATGGTGCTGCTGCTGTGTTTGTAGACACTGCGAATCCCTTAGCCACCGAATCTTGGCACCGACTTTTAAAAGTTCTCCAAATAGTTTTTCTGCTTCCATACGAGTTATGCCTTCTGGCAGTTCGGTAATTTCTAGAACTTTTCCCACAACTGAAACAAGAAAAACAGTGACTAAATCGGTCATTGTACTTAATGATACAACAAACACAATGGAAAATAAGTTATTTCATACTTGTATCTCCAGTTGGCTGATACCAAATACACAGGCATTCCATTTCTGGTATTCTAGAGAGCCTTTTGCTTTCACATTTAGCACTGCCTACGGCCACAAGCTTACAAATAAAAGCTGAGCATACAAAGGGAACCCTCAAAAGAGAGAGGGAAAAATAATAGAATAATCAACACCTAATTTTGCAGCAGGTTTGAGAACTCACTATAGCATCTCACTGGGTTTGCCTATTAACTCTTCACACATCGCTGTGCTAAAAAAACAGTCTGTCTTCTCCCAGACAATCCTCTCCAGTAAATTTTTAGAAAAAGCTGATTTATCTGTCATTTTCTGCAAAGAGTTGATAGTAGGTGATGCTTGCAACAAAAATTCTTTCCAGTAAAGATATGAAGATAGATGATGTCAGGTTTTATTTGGATGACATCTTTACCAACTCCATGGAGCTAATCCTGTAGATCTCCCAGTATGTCCCCAAATCCATGTGCTTATTTATATTAGAAGGAAAGAAAAAAAACAGAAAAGAGAACCACAAACTAATTTGTGGTTTATGGTTGATTTCACGTTTCATGCAAATAAAAGGAAGCAGGGGTATGTATATTTAATATAGCAATATTTAACATAACAATATAATAGAACTTACGTCCAGTAAACTCACAAACTTGCTTTTCCTTTTAGTACTGTCCAATCCTGATCTTCTCTGGTCTTTTCTCCAGCCTTCAAAACTACACTTTTCTCATTTAACCTCCCTCTTCCCCTCTCTCCAAATCAAGTCTTCCTCTCCATCCTTATGTTTCCAGTGTTTGCCATGTCCATTTCTGTCCAATTACTCTTCATTCTGGCCCTTTTCTCACCTGTGCTTTTCTTGTTACATTCCCAGCCCATCACCAAAATTCATTTTTCTGGAGGACTGTGTCAGTCAGCCATTCTATACCTGGTTCTCCTGCACCAAGATCTGTGGAAGCAGCCTTCTTTGCTGGTTTCTTTCCCCTGTTTCCATGTCTGTTTCCAGGTTGACACTGGAAAGGTTGACATAAATTATTTATTTTAATGACAGTGCACCAGTATCTTAAAATTTCTAGGTTAGCTCATTGAAAAACAGTGCAGAGGAAAGTCTGGAAAGTAATCTGCACTACCATGCTATAGAAAAGATTTTCATGTCCAATTTTAGTCTTGGAGTTTAGCAGTCCTGCAGTCAGGCACATTCAGTCCTTGGGTTCAGAAGAAAGGGAGGAAATGATGAAGGAAAAAAAAAATCACCTTAAATCTTCTTGGAAGAACACCCCCTCATCCCCCCCGCAATCCATCACTTCTTCTGACTGATCTCAGGTAGACCTGAGTAAGGTAGAGGTAGGGGGTCTGTGTGTCTGTCCCAAAAATTAAAGAGATGGCAAAACTTTTTAGCTTTGCTAACACTAATATCTTGGGTTTGTTTTTTTTATAAGAAACAAACCCACTCTTTATTTAGAAATACCCACATGTATATATATATATTTTTTTTTTTTTAAATTGTTATTCAAATAAAAGAAAATCCTTTTAGTAAACATTCTCTCTGTGATTTTTGGAACTGCTGGCAAATTGCTTGGAAAAAAAAAATAAAAATCAATCCATAATCTAAACTGTGCCCAAAGCTAAATTTCAGGAAAACATTTCTCATTTCTTCTTTTTTAATACAACAAACAAGAACAACGGGAAATCTCAACACAGAATGAAACTGTTATTGGAAAGCAAGGTCCTTCCACTCAATCACTTTTCTAATGCAATAACATATTCCCCTATTCACGGTGGTTATAATGGTAGTTCTGAATTGCTTTTTTAAGTGTTGCCGGGAGATTGTTCTCTTTAATACCTGTTGGCTTGTTACTTGTCCACGTAATAAAGATGGTGGATTGTATTGCAGGGGTTGGCCAAGCAATGGGTATCTGGCATCTCCTTAAAGAGAAAGGTAATTAGAAGGGTTTTTCTGTTACATGAAATCTTCCTCCAAGTTCCTCTTACTATGTATATCTTACACAGAAGAGAAAGCAGAATAATGATGCACAAAGTGTGTTTGACTAGGCTAACAAAATAAGATTTGGCATAATTAAGTAAATGTCAGTCACATACTGATCACAAGGTGAAAAGGTACAAGCTTTCTTGCATTTAAGGATTACACTGAAAAACACACTAAAAATTTTTCTTCATTGCAGTCTTATCTAACTCCTCTTATTTCAAAATGAGCTTAATAAGGCTAAAGCTGCTCTCAGTGTACTAATTTAATAATTTTCATGGTTATACTCCTGATTAGAGCCAGGTACATCCTCACATTCCTATTTGCTCCAAGGATCCACAAAGACAATGGAATAGAAGTTTTTAGCAATCACAGAAGACTGAGAAAGTTGAGAGGTATACTTTACAACAGCAACCTGGAATTTTTACAACATCGGAATACAAAGCAATGATATAAAGATTATGCAGCAGATAAGACAAAGACAGACAAGAAAATAAAGTTTTCTTTTTCAATAAGGAAGACGTACAGAATTTTCTGTAAGTTTTGCTTTAAAGTAACTCTTTCTGTAAAATAGACCCATTAATTTTGAGTTTGGGAACTATAACAGGACATCTTTGTTCACTGACAAGGGGTTTTTTTATTATTTGGTTTTTAAACATTACCAACTATCACATCTCAGTGAAAACTCCTTATTTTCTGTTTTTCTGTTAACACGTTAGCAGAGTACTGAAATTGTTCTGCAAGGAATTTTTTCTGTCTTTGGGTGGGTACTATCTGAAATACTAATTGAAGTAGCAGCAGTATTGGCTAGAGGCTGTAGTACCACCATGCTGGTTTTTCTACAAAGGAATGAAGAGTTCTCGCTTAGGCAGTGGTTTCAGTGCACTATCAACTAATAAGTGAGTCTGGCAGAACATTCATCTCAACATCACATTTCTGTATCCTTTCCCCCAAAAGATAATATGCCCATATAATGTATTAAGATCAGGTAATCCCACATTATTTATTTTATCTTTGTAGCTTGAATATCCTTTGTGACAGTGTGTATCAAGTTCTTGATTTATGGTTAAAACTTGAATTATATCAAATGTTTCACTGACATTTTCAATGCTGAAATGGGGAATATCACATACGAGAAAGCTAGTGGGTTATAGAAGCTCTCACAATAACAAGATTTTTGAGAAGCTTTTGAGAATACAAGGGATGGTATCAGTGCAGAGAGATCAGATGAAATTTTAAATGATGCTTGAGTGGATAATTTTGATGATCCTGCTTCAGTAGCATTGCCAACCATATCCTGGGCTGCATCAAAAGAAGTGTGGCCAGCAGGTTAAGGGAGGTGATTCTCCCCCTCTACTCTGCTCTCTGGAGCCCCCACCTGGAATACTCCGTGCAGCTCTGGAGCCCCCAGCATAAGAAGGACATGGACCTGTTGGAGTGGTCCAGAAGAGGTCCACAAAAACGATCAGAAGGCTGGAGCACCTCTGCTATGAGGACAGGCTGAGAGAGTTGGGGTTGTTCAGCCTGGAGAAGAGAAGGCTCCAGGGAGAGCTTACACCATCCTTCCAGTACCTAAAAGGGGGCCTACAGGAAAGATGGGGAGGGACTCTTTATCAGGGAGTGTAATTATAGGACGAAGGGTAATGGTTTTAAACTGAAAGAGGGTAGATTTAGATATTACGAAGAAATTCTTTACTGTGAGGGTGGTGAGACACTGGCATAGGTTGCCCAGTGAAGTTGTGGCTGCCCCATCCCTGGAAGTGTTCAAGGCCAGGCTGCACGGGCTTTGAGCAACCTGGTCTAGTGGGAGGTGTCCCTGCCCGTGGCAGGGCAGTTGGAACTAGATGATCTTTAAGGTCCCTTCCAACCCAAACCATTCCATGATATGATATTCTAGGGTACTACTACTAAAAAGTGAGCCACAGTTCATCAGAAAATCCTCCTATAACTTGTATTTTAAAACATTCAAATAGAAAACATACACAAATTGTAGTTAAGTAAAAATATACCTTGTCCAGGGACAAAAGGTCTAGAAAACTGGGACACAATAGAAAGAGGTGTTAGTGTGGGACGGATGCTCTTCACATTTGATAGCTGAGCTGGTGCTGGTGATTGGGCCGGTGAGGTGACAGGACTACCTACTTGAGGACTATGCTGCAGCTGGAATAAACAACAAGTTAGTGTTTTAAAAAGTACCTAGTTGAACAAGCTAAACAACACCTACAGCATTCAAAGACCTAAGTAAAGTTAAAATAGCTATATTAAGTATTATCAGAGCAGATTTTTATTCCCCAAAAAGAACTTTTGAGAAAACATGCAAAGATACAATTTATGTAAAGATGTCCTGGAAAACAAAACAGAAAGCTCATACCTGTGCAGTGCTGTCTAAAGTGCTAAGTTCTGTGGACTTCTGCCCCCTTTGATGATCACAGTAATATTTATTCTGTTTCCACTGTGGAGGTGAGTGGTTCCGAGGCTGATTGTTAGGTATATTTAGCTGCATCATTACTACTCCTCCACCTGGTGGTGGTGCTACTGCTACAAGACAAGAAATAAGGAGGATAGAGTTAGTTCATCATACATTTCAGTGTTCATTTTAGCAGAATAGATGTGAATTTATTTTTTTTTTTTTTTTAAGAAAAAGGAAAATAACAAGGAATGTTTTGCTAAATAAGCTGCTGAATTCTAGAAAACCAGAGCAGTATCTTCTGTACATTTCCACTATCAGATAAATCTCTATTACAGAGGGCTTTCCAGAACTAGAAGAGATGGTGGAACCACTGAAACTCATTACTGAGAATATTTTTGGAAGAAATCATTCTATGTAATAGTACTTGAAAGTATTCAACATTCACTGTAGTTACTGTCACAGCAATGTGCTGAAGAACATGTGGTATTAAGCAAACAGGCTTTATTTAAAAATAGAAGCTACTTAATTAGTTTTACATGATATACAGCAATACGAACTCAAAATGTTTTCCCTGCTATGATGGCGTACGTCAGAAAGACCTGGAATCAGTCTTTAGTCTGAGGCAGAATTACCCTCATTTACGAGTTCTATATAGGAGCATTTTTCTGGGCAGAGGCTGCAAATTGATCCCCACATCTTGTATTCTTTAGCTACTGTGGTAGCTACAAAATTGCCAGAGTCAGAGGAGAACAGCTAAACAGCCAACGCTGTTCCATAAAGTTTCACATGAGGAATTGTGACGGGAGGCTGCTGAGAGAGAAGCTGTCTTCCCCCTCTGACCTGGCTCTGTCCCAGGTAATTTATATAACGTCCTGTTTACTTGTAAATGGTTGTCTGCAATTTCCTTCTCTGCTGTACCCACTGTTCAGAGCATTTCTCAGAAACCACAATTAAAACACATGGTTTAAACATAATTTAATCATCCACCTTTAAAGAGGGAGTCTACAAGCTTCTTAATGTGCTACCTACACCATACCATCAGTTAGGAGCAGTCAGATACAGATTATAGAATGAACTCGTCTTGTATTTTTTAAAATGGGCTATTGTTTTCACTACCCCTGGGCTCCACAAAAAAACCCAGACGCCTTCAAAAAGCAAACCAAACAATGTAGAATAATGAACTCATACTATTAAAACTGTATTAGCTTTTGTAACTTGTATTGGGAAATATTTACTATATGGGTATTTATAAAAATAAGTAATAATTAGTAATGTTTTCGTATCTATACTTTCTTTTTAATGGCAAAAAGCTCTACCCATGTGTTACAGATTGAAATGGAAACATTAGATATCTGGCCAACTTTAGCAGAGGATATAAATTTAAGAGTCCCTGCTCTGTCCCTGTAAGAGTCTCCCTGCGAGTATTTCCATTTTGTAGCGCAGCAAAATAAAATACAACCCTCTTTATGGACATCTACTACATAATCAGAATAATATATAACACAATGGTTTCCAAGTGATAAAGCCATAAACTTATCCCTATATGTAAACCTGAGATGTACCAAACCACACACTCCATTTTACACAAGAAAACTGGATTCATTTTAATATTTAATGCATATATTCATAAGTATTATAAATGATACTTATTTACATCTTACTTTTATATTATAGTATTTTATTCTGCAGCATTCTAGCATACTCTGACTTACCGCTGTTCTGTGAGAACTGAACACCCAACAAAAACATGCTTGTCTTTCTAAACCATCTAAGCACCATTTCTAAAAAAGTGTCACAACCTGAAAATGCTATTTAAACTACAAAAAAACCTTTGTACATCCACAAAAAGTTGTTCTTTCGACTACTTCTAGTTCCACAGCATTTCAGTAAATGAAAATAAATTGAATTCTGTTCCTAAACAAGCATCCTGACAAAAATGAAGTGTCACAGAACACATAAGTCAGTTTGCAGACATTTTATCACCTTTCAAAACCCATGAGAAGGGAAACCCAGAAAAAATCCTTACAAAAGCTTCCCAGATTTGCCTTCTGATCCTCTGTAACTTTTTCAAATGAAAAGAAACACTACTGTGCTGCTTGTCTGCATATGTCCTCATTGTCCTTGACAGTGGCCTTGATTCATCATCTCAGTATTACTTACTGAAAAGCATGCTTTTCTTTATTCTCTCAAAATTTGTTCTCCCTTTGTCAGAGGGTTTCCCCCTTCCCCAAACTTCTTTAAATTGCAGTTTAACTGGTTTGAACCAGGCCTTCAAAACCGCATAAAACCAGTGCTTCCAGGACAGATAAGGAGGGTAGAAGAACAAACGAGTGAGAGACCAATTTCAGACATCCTGAAATGACAGCCTTCCAGAATTAAAGCCAAACAAACTTGAAGCAAAATTGAAACAAAGCCAAACCTGCCCATGAACTATAATACACTGCTAATCCAGCTATCTTCCCACTTAAATTCATGTTATCTATTTACTAATAAACAGGCTCTAAAAATATCTTAAAAGATAAATGTTTGTAAGAAACACCACATTTATAGTGGAATCTGGGTCATTGACCTAGGGTTCCTTAATGTATTGCTTGCTTGCAAAATACTGAGATAGCAGTATTTGAGATTACCCCTTTTTTGGCCAAACTGCTAATGTATCAAATTCCTTACTGGCAAAATAAAGACAGTACCGCTATGATCACAGGATTGTTCTATAACTTCTTGTTTAGAGGCTAACCCTATTGCTTTTAATTTCCTGACCAGTCCATCAGTTTTATGGTTGGAAATTCAGAGTTTTTAAGTGTTTGGATATTAACATTTATAAGCATTTAATGGATATGGTAAGCTTTATATCACCACTTTTTTCACACACGATTGAGGCTGCTATTTATACACCTTCTATAAAATTTACCCAAACCTGATTTAAGTGCTTCTGCTAAGTGACACTTCCTGCTGAAGGCTGCCTCCAGGCTGCCCCCACGAAACTGGCTATTGTTTCACTTAAGTTTCAAGTTGTCATTTTAAAAGTTACAATCATAGCAATTTAGATGAAGAATTACAAAAAAAGTATTTGCAGAGATGGCACTCAAGTTGCAGTTGTTCCAGCACTTAGCCATGAAATCAGTCTGATAATTTACAACAGATTTCCAGACAGAATGGCTTAGATGAAAATCCCAATAAAATATACCTTTTATTGGCTGCATGATGGAAAGACCAGTGGGCGAACTTTTACATGATGAGGGTGGAGACACTATGCTGTAGTGCACAATGGAAGCAGCCTGTTGTGGCTTTGACTTTGATGAAGGTGGCAATAATGTAGGAGGTGATGGCTTCTGACTTGAATGGTTGCTATAAACTATGAAAGTAAAAGCAGTAAATAAGGCTACCATAAAAACAAAACCAAAACACCCCACACAGCTTTGGAGTATTAACCCGGAATGCTTACAGTTTTCACCGTCTTCTCAGGAACTCTTCAAGAAAATCTCTACTCCTACTCCATTAAGTGCAATCTAGAATGCTTCTTGAGTAGACGAGCCAAGTATACTCCTTCCAAAATGTACCTTGCTCATTCTAGCAAATGTAAACCCAAATCTCAAAATTTTCAGACCCATGTAGCTCTTCAGGAAAAGAAAAAAGTCATTCTGCTGACAATGTATAGTTCCCATGTCTGTCTCGACTCACAAGCAGACATGCAAGGCATTATGATGTACGTTACTGAATTCTAAGAAAGTAACTTCAGAGCTTTAAATGATAAACAAATTGAGATGTCGAGTTAACCTGCCTCCAATGTAACTTCAAAAATGGAACACAGAAGGAAATATAATACAGTAGTTAATTCTAAATTAAACCCTTAATAGCAAATATCCAGTCATCCAGCATAATAATAGCAAGTCTTTCAAATAAAAACTTTATTCCCCCAACCTGCACACTGCTGTCCTTGAAGCTGCTGTGAGCCGCATGGTGATGACGTTCTAGGAAACTGTATCTGCTCTGATCCAGGAGGCTGCAAATATCCTACTGATGAACTGTAATGATAAAAAAGAATATAACTAACAGGCATTTATGCTACACTCATTTATTTAATCACGACTGCTGCATTTGCTATCTACACGTACTGCAAATCACTGATATTTTGTTAATCTTTAAAATCAATAATATTCCCACCTCCCCCTGAATCTATTCATTCTTCAGAAGCCTGAAGTTTCACATCTCTTCCTTGGCAAAAAACTTATGCCCTGCAAACACTAAGAAGCTGTCCTAATTCATCTACTTTGATACACTATTTTTGTGTTGATAGTGCTCTACCGGTATAAAGACATGCAGAATAATACTAAAGAGATAATTTGTTGTCTTGCCCAATTAACCAGAATTAGGTCTCAGTTAAACAATCACCGCAGAATGTGCCATGAGGATTTCAGATGCAGTCCCTCGGCTGCGCCAGCTTATTCAGCACACCAAATGAGCACACCTCTACGTCAGTGTAAAGGAACACAGCTTAAAGAGACAATTGCCTTCCATGGCCTTACCAAATAGGGTGTGGGAAAAGGAAGATGACTCAAGGAGATAAACAACCTTTCATTTGTTTTTAATATGTAGGAAAAGGATAACTTTAAAAGTTTATTTACCCTAAGTATTTCTTAGGGCATTCAGGGGAAAAACAGGCAAGTAACAGACATAGGCAAATGCTATCGTACCACTAACTGATCATCACCAGAGCCAGAACATCAGGTTGGTGGACCATAATCAGAATGGTGCCTATAGAATCCTGTACTTCATTTCTGTACTAACAGATTAAGAAAACATTCTGAAGGAATACGAAAAAAATATTTTATTACTTCAAATTGTGGAAAAAAGTAGGTGTAATCCTCTTGGACTTACCATTTTTACCTATGTCATCACAAGAAGTTTGTTCCATCCTTTGTCTCACAGTTCAATTACCTAATTTTAATTTAAAGATCCCCTTCCATTAAAGCAGACAAAACTCGTTGAAAACTAAAACAGATGGGTTTATATCTGGATGTATGCTCTCACACAGCTTCTCACCCATCTACTGATTATAGTTTTCAATAGTGACCTGTAGGTTTGAGACTACTGGGTTCCCGCAGACCACTATTCTGCTTTCCTTGTCAAAGTGCTGCAACATAACTATTTTGATAAAAGCAAGATGCTGTCGTTAGTTGCTAGTTTGCTCTGAATTCCTAACAAATGTTTCGCTGTTCAAAAGAGAGGTACATTCTATATGATGCAGAAGATCAAGCAACAAAGCTTCAAAAAAAAGTCTGGTATTATGTCTACCTGTGACTTCATTGAACCTCAAATACAACTACAGAAGAAAAGGATAAAAAGAACTTTCAGATACAAAGAACAAGAATTCAGATTTAAGTAGATGAAGCCATGCAGCGATGACACAAATACTATTTAAGTCTGCACTCACAAAAGTATGAAGCAAGCTTCATACTGTTGCTGCTTGTTTAAAAGCTGCAAGCAAGGTATTTTTAAATGATACAACACTTGTAAGTTCAAAAATCTAGAGAAAGAAAAACTTGTAACAAGCTTTAATCCTAATGAGTTCTTTTATGTATCCACCTGTACTCACAAATACTCAAGTTGTGTTGGGGACACAGATGTATACACAGGAAGGTCTGTACAGGTAGACCAATTTGCTGTTACCAACGTTGGTAAAGAAAAAGTTATTTATCAAACAAAAGCCAAGCGTAAGAAAGAGTTCCTATACTTGGTTCATAGCCAGCTTTGTGCCAGCAGGCCTCATTAGCAACGCGGACAAAGTAAGCTAATCTTCCAGACAAAGCTGCAAAAAGGAAGAAAGTCAGTCTTTTTCTGGGATTCAAATTCTCTTTTCTCCACACCTTATTAAAGTAGTATCTTTGACAAAACCAGTGAATATGGACAGTCGTCTTAAATGTTACTGCAAAAAGGCATTGCTACTGAACACACTGGTGTTTCATGTGTAAGAAAAGGAATGCTGAAAACTTAAGACATGGAACTGTGGTAAAGTATTGCTGAAAGTGATATGGAAACAATGTTTTCCAGTCTAACAAGTATGTCCCAATTAAAGCAATACTGCTTGTTTTAGTTAACTGCGTAAGAGCAAAAATAAATAGATAGTAAAGTGTCCGTAAGTCTGCCTTTAAAATACAGTTTAATATATACAATACTATAGCAGATCCTCTCAGTTATTACAAGGCAATTAAGCCTAGCTGTGGCAAAATCAAATAACTGAGTTAAACTCACCTTAAATTATTCTGTTGACCTGATGGA
Organism: Burhinus bistriatus; assembly: GCA_013397275.1. NCBI lineage: Eukaryota > Metazoa > Chordata > Aves > Charadriiformes > Burhinidae > Burhinus > Burhinus bistriatus. The sequence continues at coordinate 715,379 of VYXH01012778.1, read as the reverse complement.
ATGACACTGTAGTAAACCGGCATTCCTGTTGTCGGCAATCCTTGATTTGACTGACTGGGAATTATAACAGGCTGTTGATACGTCTGCTGGGGCACTGCTTGCGAACCTTGAGGCACTGAAACCTAAAATTGAGAACACATTAAGATTTTCTTCCACAGACAATGTTCCTTTCTGCCTCTTGACCATCACCTAGTTTATATAAGAATTTAAAAAAAAAAAAAACAAACCAGAAACTGAAAGATCTGCTGGAGTTTTCTAAATCCAGAAGACTAGTGTTGAAATAGAAGACAGTAATTGAAATACCAGTGCTTTATTAAAAAAACCACAACTTTTTATCTTCTTCCCCCAAAATAGAAATGTTGGTTCCAAGGGACTCCATCAATTAACAAAAGATTTTCTCCACAACAGAAAGCGGGGTGGTGGGGAGGGAAATCTTACAAGCTTTTTCTTGCCTATCCTTGAGTTGCAATTAACACAGTATTTGGCTTTCAACAGTACTAGAACTTGTACACTTGTGACAGATTTTCTTCTCACTTTAATTGTGGGGTTTTTTGTTTGTTTGTTTTTTAATTTCTGTCCCCAAAGTCACCTTTGACACCTGCTTGGAGCTTTCTACCACGTACAAAGCAATGTACTTGAAAAATAAAAAAAAAAAATTAAAAAAAAAAGTCACTCAAACACACAGAGGAGTGATTGGAAAGTTATGAGTAAAGTACCCACCTGATAAGATGGCACTGAAGGGTATGGAACAATCACACCTTGAATTTGATTCCCAACGTTGTTGTGTTGGCCACTGACTAGATTTTGATTCTGAGACTGCTGAACTCCAACTAAACCTTGGTAGTTTTGCTGCTGGTTAGGCAAAACCTGGTAACCTGAAATTATACATTTAAACCTTATTTGGAAATAATGAACATATTTTATACACAGTTGCTTATGTGAAAATTTATGTGTAGCATTTTCCAATGGCTTTTTAAATCTGGAAACTTCGTAAAAGTTGAACTTATCATGCATATAAAAAGAAGCCAACATTAAAATTAACAGATTTATTCATTTGGATCCAGCATGAAATACTATACATACTATTCGCAATGCTGCTCTCACATGTTTGCAGTATTTATTTACACTCTAAGTGAGTTACATGCATTAACACCTTGATTTGATAAGTAAAAGCTGAAAGCATTTGAACAAAGCATGCTAGATAATCTAAAAACCATTATTATGAACAAGGCCATTCTAGGTACTTTAGTTTTGAAGTTCTAGTTATGCTAAATTCTGCTAGTACCTCAGGTGCCCTAGGGATGAGAGCATCTTGACTTTGATTCAAAACTGAATCACACTTCAAGAAAATTTGTGTAAGGCACATGTGCAAATCTTTTTAAAAAAGGACAATTTCTACTGAAATCTCTAATGCTAAAAAGAACTTGGAACTGAGAAAAATCTTCCAGGTAAAAGCCATGTTCGTATACAGTGGGAGACATTTTATATTCAAGGTTATCTTGGGG
>VYXH01012778.1:640078-713750 GCA_013397275.1 Burhinus bistriatus | reverse complement strand
ATTCAAGGTTATCTTGGGGGGGGGGGAGGGGAAGAAAGATTTTTCATATTCACCTGTCTATAGTGCCTCTACAACAATTTATTTTTGCTTGAACTGGTATCCTCTGCTATCTTTCAAAAATGGCCTAAAAAAACCCCCAAACTCCCAAAAAACAAAAGCCAAAAAAGCCCCAAGCACGAGTGCCAAACAGGAAATCTGTGTATTTATTAGGTCCAACCTTAACTCCCATTGCTACCAAGATCAAAACACATGCAGAACACAAGTAAAGTTCTTTTTGTCATATTGTATTATACAGGTATGTGCTACTTACCACATCAGCATAAACCCCATAACTATCAGTGTTTCTGAGACAAAGCCAGTTACTGCTCCAGAATAACAAAACTGGGCTTGTCGAGATGCACTGACGGCAAGAAGAGTCTGTATTTAACTTGGACACATTCACATTCTACTGACCATGAAATTCCCCATACTCCCTACCTTGGTATGGAACTATAATAAAGCAAATACAGCTGCAAAAACTCACTTGGATTTTTCTTTAAACTCTATTAAAAAAATTGCATGGCCTATTTTGAAAATTACTAGCCAGTTAACACAAAAGACTTTTTTGTAAACAAAACCCACCGATGTTCATTGAGTACATACATACAGGGTACAATGAACACTAAATTAACAGTCTCAGATGGCTGTCTTTATAGAAATAGCAACAATGACGACTAAAAAAAAAGGTGTTAATATAATCAAATATTGCTTCAGAAAATTAATGGGAAGAAGGTTCAGTTTGTTAAAACCAATAGAGTTATTCATTAGAAACACACAACACACTATAAATATTTTCAGAGTACTGTACAAAACTTCAGAACAATGCATGCTTGAATTAGGATTAGTAATTAGAATTTTTAATAACTCTTAAGTCTGAACTGTGCACAACAATCCATCTCATATCTGTAATAAACAAAATGCTTAAATGTACTTTGTTACAAAGTGTTCTATGGCACCTAAAAAGCAACAGAATGCAAAGTTGCCGTATATGACAGATACAATCAATACATCTGCAATCTAAACCCCCCTCATTTCCCAGAAATTGCAGTGTAGCTGTGCATATTTTTCAGCTTTTTCTGGCACTTCCAGAGACAGACATGATCAATTTTGCAAGCGGAGAGAACTGGAACAATATAAATTGACTGCCAAGAAGGTTCCCCATGGCGTTCCAAAGAATGCTCTATTTTTAGCTTCACAATTTCACCTCTGCATAGAGAGGGGTCTGACAGAAATGCAGCACTCAGCAGAAAACCCACACCTGCCATAGCACATTGTCTCATTACACAGAAATACTCTGAAACAGCAGATAAAAAAAGAAGCATGTTTCTTAATATTTACAGAATTAATAAGAAATCACTGTTAACATAAGAAAAGTTAACTTGCAGAACATAGATGTACATTTTCTGAATAAGACAAGTGAGAAATAGCCTTTATTCAAGAAGAGAAGAGCAAGTACAATCACTTGGTTAACAAGCTATGAGTATAGCTTGATTACAACTGTTACAACTACAGCTATTATTACAACAACTCTAGTAGTTTTATCACTGGCCTTGTGAAGCAGAAGCTAGTTGAACTTCAGGTGATCTCCCTACAGTAACTGTAGTTCAGGTAAGATTTTTAATCAGCCTGTGGTTAGGTCTCATGGTAACTGGGCCTTATTATCATGGCAATCGGAAATGCCTTTTTCTTAGAGAGTTTTCTTCTCCCAACATCTTTTTGGAAAACCAAAGCGTTTTCATTAAAAGTGAACCCCCTAAATATTTCACGTAAAATCCCTTTAAAAAGGAAGCCAGGAAGCAGCTGAAAAAGAGACCGGTTCACTGTGAGAAATGTAAACCTCTCAGACAGTGTTACGGCCCCGAATCCAACAGCTCATAATAGTCAGGCCACTCCATAATACTAAGCCAAAAGCGGCTTCAGTTGCCATACTCTCAGAAGCTGTCATCTTCTATCTAAATTTGTGTTCGGAAAGTTATTTCATAGTTAGTAACCACTTTATAAGTTGAATAAACTGCATTATGTAATGCAAGATTTGTTAATTCTTATTTTTGACCAGACACATTGCAGTATTAGCCAAGTGACATGCTGCCTTTTGTCTCAAAAACTAGTAAGCATCAACCATTTTGGATGTAACTTTGTATCAACTTAGTACAAATATTTAAGGTTTAAAATAAATCTACAAGAGAGATAATTTGAAAATACACCATCTCATGAGCAGTTGACGGAACAGAAAATATGACGTGGAATCTTCCATCTCTAGAATGCTGATCCAAATTTGCCTATAAAGCAGTAAATGAGCCAGCAATGGCTACGTAGAAATCTGGAGATTTTGAGTTAAACACTAACTATGCCGTTGCAAGTAAAATACTTCTCTCTGCCATTAGTGCTAGTAAACACCAAGTAACCAAACAGGATTGAATGGAGTAATTGGCTGGTCCACCCCTTCACTACTTAAACATGATCCCTTGATGTCAGGGTTACAGGGCCTACGTCCATTATCAAAGCAGTGAAGTAGCTGTCTGCAGAGCTTGCTTCTTTTATTTGTTCTAGGACACGGAGGGAGATTTTAGCTGCTGATGCTTTTCACCCTGTCCACGTTACAGGCAGTGAAATTCAGTTAAAACATAAAGAGTTAAAAGCATAAAGAAACTTACCTAATAGCAACCGATTCCTCCCTTTGCATCTGGGTGCTGATGCGCCCTCACCCCATGCTTTCAAATTCAGATTGTTTTGTTTAGCTACACATATACACTGGGCTCCCTCCAATTTAGAGAGTTTGTGTGCTATTCACATAGGGTGTCCCCGTAAATGGGGCCGTAACCCCAGCTGAGCCTCAGACTTTGTGCTATTAAGTAGTCTAGCTATTAAAAATTCTGAGGAAGGAAAGCAGGTTGTGTAATACAGCTGGATAACACATTTTTAACATCAATGGATAAAACAAGTTGCAAAAATGAGTAATTTGTTTTCCTTTGAAAAAAGGTCAATATATTTTCACTTTTGAAGGGTGAAAAGTAGTGATGTGTTTTGCAGTAAGCAGGTACTAACAGTATTTTAAAATGGTCTGACAACCCAACCATAAGTGGGCATCACATCTTGATGACTCTGCAATGAAATAATCCCGTGTAAATTTGTGACCTGAACCCTGAATAACAACTTCAACTATTGCTGCTATTGGAACACTGCCTAGAACAACTGTAGAAGAGGGAGCCATCCCTTTTAGCAGCTACTTCATAGAACAGCTATAAAGAAACCCAGTTAATATTTTTAAAAGCTGTTCTTTCATCCTATTTCTGCAGAGCAACACACAGTCGGGGGTGAGGGGAGGAATTAAAAAAATCCTTCTTCCTGAAGAAAACTCAAAAGGACACTACGTCTGACATATTCAACTAAGACATGGTATAACAGCCCAATTTTTAAGGATCTCTGCCCCCAAACCACTAGCTACTTCTGAAAGTTTTGACTGTGAGTCAAGACATTACTCAGAAGTAAATTTGTTTCAGGAACGCAAATCTTACTGAAGAAGTCATAACAATATTTTTAGGTGTCACAATAACGGTAGCTACAGTTACAATTTGTAAGGAAAAAAAGACAATAGGAAAGAAAGGAGACAGAAATACAGCTTGGTAACATTCTTAGAAAGGTAACTCAGAAACAGTTGAAGAGTCTTGACTAAAAATAGGAGGAGCAGAAAACTAAATCTAACCACTTAAGCGTCATTATATATTCTGTTCAATACCCAGGTACCTTTAACCATCGGACAGAAAGACAAAGCAGCATCACCAGTATCTGAGCATAGCATTCTTTTCATGCCACAACATCTAAAATTAGTATCTTTTGTTTTGAATCTTCAGTTAAGGTACATCTCTGCAATGTTAAAGGTACTAATCCATCTCACTTTCTAAGTTACTGAACAGTTAGTAACTAAGTTACAAGTTTTTTTAATTAGTAAGTTCTAAACCTTTAAAAAAAAAATATTATCCTATAATTAAGGTCACAGCATGAGCCGCTCATAGTAATGGCTCAAACCTGGAGTTTCACGAACAACTGACTCAAATTTTTCCACCTCAGGTTAGTTACATTTTGTATCCCATATTTGGACTTCTACTTCATTTGAAATTTTACAGCAAAATAAGTTTAAAAAGCAAAACCAGGAGAAAAACACACACAAGTTGTTTTAATGAAATGCTGAAAGAGTTCAACAAACCTGTCTGCTGTCCAGGCTGCGCCAACGGTTGGTTTTGCTGTGTGTTGTAATGGACAGAAACGGGTCGGTATGGTTGACTGGAGTGCGGATACTGATTGGGGGTACAGTAACAAGCTGGCATCTAAAAAATGAACAACAATTAGAGATTCACTATCTGCAAGGTTATAGAAGGCAGACATCTAAATGCAAAAACAATCACATGATAAAAGAAAGATGCAAAACATTAAAATAAGCAACTTAACGTTAAATAGTTTAGCAATTGAAAAAAATACTTATACTACATAAATTCCCTCTTTAACAGTCAATTTCTTCTACTTTCACTGTAGAAGTAACAATTCCCAATTTCCACAAAGAAACATCTGAGACCCTAAACAACTATGCAGAACATGAGCTTTACCAGCTACAGGTAAATAGGAAAACCTGGGTGATTATCGCTCCTCAAGTAAACTGAAGTCATTCATTCCAAAGCACGTAAGCCAGAAGAAACCCCCAAGCCCAGAATAAATGCACACAGCTACAGCTGAACAGGGACCCCCACACCATATAAAAAGCTCATTAATAGAAAAGCATGATCAGTTTTTTGGGAGGGTGAAAACAGAGCCACTGTACCTGTGGTACAGGTTGCTGCATATATCCCTGCTGCTGCAGTACTTGCTGGTTGACAGGGTGGCTAGATGTCGAGTAGCCTGGAGCAGAAACTGGTTGGCCAGAGGGCGGTGGTGGTGGAGCAGCTGCAATGATATAGCCAGGCTGCTGTGGGGGCTGGAGGACTACGGCCGACTGGAACATAGCAGTATGAGGTTCAGCTGCATCAGCAGGTGGCTGGCGGGCAAGACTCATATGGCTAAATTGTGATCCTAGGTTGTCTTGCTGTAATAGTAGGGGGCGGGGGGAAGGAAAAAGTTACATTCACAAATGCACATTCAAGGGAAAAAAAGTATGAAATAGCCAAATATCTTAGTAAGCTTCAGATACGCACATCTCAAATTACTGCGCATTAGCAACATCAGCCAAAGAACAATGGGAAAAAACAAGATGGAACACAGTAGTCAACTCTCTTCAGGCCTGACAGCGGGAGAGAACATCCGCATTCAGAGACTTCACTCATTTCACTGCAAATACTTGACTTTTGGATTACATCTGCCTCTATTTACTTATTGTAAGAATTTGATTGTCAAAAAGAAGGTCGGAATTTGTGTCACTAACATTTTCTGATTGGACTCCACAGCTCGAGTGAAAACATCTAACCCCAGTTAAAATAGCAGAAGGAATTACTATTGCTAAAGTAATTTTTAGTTTTAAGATCTTAAGTTAACGAGGCTCTAATCCTGAATAACAAGGTACATTCCTCTAACTTGGTATTATACTACAGGCAAGGATTAATTTTTTTTTTTTTGCCTGAAATCAAGTAACAGCTGCAAGAAACATGTTCTAGTGATTACCTACTATCTGTATTTTATTAACATCTGAAACTATGACACTGATTACACTGAGCCCTACAGGAGTCCTATGAAATCTGAAACTTCTATTACTGTAACCTCAAGCTCCTTTCCTTTACAAGCAGTTCAGCTTCAAATTATCAATACCCTGGAAATTAGAAGCGATCACTAGTATTGTATGTTTTTGCTAAACAGGAAGATTTCGTTCACACTTCAAAATGGACTCTCCAAACATGTCGGAACATTAAAAATATTTTAAGACCACCTGATCTTCTCTTAGATCATCCTGAAGAAGATAGGAGTTAATCAAGAAACAGTAAATGCAAGCTCTGTCTTTTACTGATTAGCTATGTTCACATTTTATGATGAAATGTTATAGTTCCCAGGCTAAATATATTCTTAATTACCACTGGAAATACAAATTTGCACCTAAAACTTTATTTAGAATAACTTTGCAGCTTAAAAAGCCCTATTTTCATTAGATCAACAATCTAACTTTGCCTTTGACATTTCATTCTTTAATGGTGCCTATTAACGCAACTTTAATGCTCTTCTACATTGAATTTTACGTTCTGCTTTTTGTAATACCTAGTTTAGAGAGGAGATACTGATACTTAATTATGAGTTAATATTACCGCTAAAAATGTCTGAAGGATAAACCCAAGCAATACACATTTATTTCTGTTACACTACCAATATGAGTAACCTCTGTTTTGGTCAGTTTGTCCTACAGTGATATGTCTAGCACAAGCATGATTAACCTCCGAAACATGGCATTACCAATAAACTGATAAAGCAAACTTTCCTGGTACCGACAGATGTGTCGCATTCAGATTATGAGCCAAGGCCATCAATCCTTTTCACTGTTACTGAACTTATCATCAGCAGGAATACATTTTTGAAACTGCCAGCACAGGTAGTATTTGAATCTATTTCCTGCACATGAAATGCTCTGAAATCATTATAAACCTGGAAGGAGTTTCAGCATAGAGACACCTGAACTAGCTGCTACTAACAGCAATTCAGTCATACGCTAAACTTGCATAAGAAGCTCACATTGGTTAATTAACCATTCGCTACTTCATTACTAAGAAGGTACCTTATACTGACAGCAGTTCGCACATATTCAAACTCTAAAATAACATGAGAAACAACATCGCTAATAACAAAGCACCCTTCATGAAGTGCAATTCCTTTTAGAATAGTATACCTAAAGTGCAAGTTACAGTTAAAATATAGTTTTAATTATATGCAGGCTATTGAATTCAGATAAATCTGTATCTATTATTAGAAGACATTTCTGATAATGTTGAAAACAATAAGAAAATAAACTCCGAATACACACTAAAATAGCTATTGTATAACACTGTGGAGGGTTAATCTTGGCTGGCTCCCAGGTGCCCACCAAGCTGCTCTATCACTTCCCCATCCTTGGCAGTACAGGGCGAGAAAAGACGAAAAGCTCATGGGTCAAGAAAAGGACAGGGAGATGGCTCACCAATTACCATCCCACAAAAACAGACCTGACTTGGGGAAGATTAATTTAATTTATTGCCAATTAATAACAGAGTAGGATAGTGAGAAATAAAACCAAAACTAAAACCAGCTTCCCCCAACCCCCCTGCTTCTTCCCAGGCTCAACTTTACTCCCAACTCCTCTACGTCCTCCCCCAGGTGTCGGGGGGGGTGGGGAATGGGGGTTGTGATCGGTTCCTAACTCTGCTCCTTCCTCCTCACACTCTTGCCCTGCTCCACCATGGGGTCCCACCCACGGGATACAGTCCTTCATGAACCTCCTCAATGTGGGTCCTTCCCACCGGCTGCAGTTCTTCACAAACTGCTCCAGCGTGGGTCCCTTGCACAGAGTCCCTTCAGGACCCCACAGGGTCACAGGCCCTGCCAGCCAACCTGCTTCTGCATGGCCTCCTCTCTCTCCACAGGTCCTGCCGGGACCCTGCTCCTGCCCTCCACAGGCTGCAGCTTCCTTCAGGGCCTCTCTGCTTGCTCTGGTGTGGGATCCTACACAGGCGGCAGGGTGGATACCTGCTCCACAATGATCCTGCATGGGCTGCAGGGGGAGAACGTGCTTCACAATGGTCTTCTCCATGGAATGCAGGGGAATCTCTGCTCCAGCACCTGGAGCACCTCCTCCCTTTCTTCCTTGTGACCTTGGTGTCTGCAGAGTTGTTCCTCACTCCTCTCCCTCACAGCTGCTGCACAGTGTTTTTTGACCCTTTCTCAAATACATTATCACAAAGATGCCACCAGCGCTGATGACTGACTCAGCTTTGGGCAGCACAGGGTCAGTCTTGGAGCTGCCTGAAATTGGCTCTGGCCGACATGGGGGCAAGCTCCTGGTCTCTTCTCACAGAAGCCACCCCTGCAGCACCCCGCCCCCTCACTACCAAAACCTTGCCACGTAAGCCCAACACAAACATGTATGCATTAGAGTATCAGAGCACTCCGGAGATTTGTGAAGCCTCAATTTTTGACCTGGACTTTAGTTCAGATTCTGCCTTGGATAACTCTTCTCCTTTACTAGGTTTCAGTTTCAATTTGTGTGGGTTTTTTCTGTTTGTTTTGTTTTTTAAACACAAGACTAAGATATTTCATTTCCAGCTTCTATTTATTAAACAAGGGATGCTAGTGAAGTGGGAGTGTTGAGAATTCTGGCAAAGAGGCTAGAAAAAGGTAACCTCAAAAACCCAGAACAGCTGATCCCTCAAAATGTATTAGGGTTCAGCAGAAGAAAGAGCAGACAAAGAAACAAGAAAGGATCAAAAGAGGTTAATCCAGAGACATAGAAAGGTACCGACTGGCTAACAAAACAACAGCATTGAAAAGCTGTTCCCTTACAAAGGGAAATAATATATATCTAAATATAGAGATATACAGATACAGCCTTAATTGTATATGTTTCTGCTGAACTTGAAATAAACACGTTAAAATCTCAGGAACTGCTATCCCCCACTCAGGTAATATTTTACTGTGATTGAAGAGCTAGCCAGTCATTACACTGGTATCACACACCACTTACAAACAACCAAGCAAAGGTCAGCATCCACTAAAGATTAACCCATGCAGAGAGGAGATGAACAGAAGGTATAATACCACAGAATATTGCTGTGTAGAGGAGACTGGCAGGAGCGGGGGTGGATAAGAGACTGCAGAGTACTGAACAGGCTGGGAGGAAGGCTGCAGAGGCCGCATAGGCTGAAGAAATAACAGGTTTATAAACATGGTTAACAGCAGAGTAAGAGAAGTGAAAACAAAGTCAAAGTCTTTTGTAATAGAAAAAAAAGCAACTACGTTCCATTACCAGAAAGGGAATGGATACTTCTTTTTTTTAAGCTCAAGACTGCGTAGAATTAAAACAGTAATTTTCAGTAAAAGTAATTTGCAATATCTCAGTCTCCCAGCAGAAATACATTTGCTTTATTTGTTAGACGTTATATTAGCCGTAAGTCAGCAAATTGCTTCTATTTAACATTTACTGTTTCTTTTAGAGAGTTTTTTTGAAACTATAAAATAAAAAACTACACATGCATTCTAAATACAAGTTGTTTCAAAGCATCTAAAGACAGAACAAATTTACTACTAATCACAGATTAAAACATATTACTTTCACTTATTCAACAATACTGAAATATTTTCTCTAGATTGTGGTTATTTGAACATCAGAAAGGTATCATTGCTGATATTTTGGGTATGTTCAACTCTAGTATCCATTGAGAAGGCAATCATAGAAGCAGTAAAGAATGTGAAGAAAATTGCAAATACCACATACACGCTTCCATAAACTAGACAGGGAGAAAGAGTACAAATGAGCCTTTTTTCAAGCAGACCATCTCTACTGTGGCATACACAGGTATCCCAAATGGAAGATTTAAACAGGGAAAATGAACAAAGATAAAAGTTTAGATGAAGTTCTAGAAATACTTTATGATAAAATTTAAGAACAATTTGAAAATACCACAGGAGACTATAGCCAGTAGCTTGGTGCCTGAAACAGCTGCTGTGAAAAAGAGGTAGAACCTTCTTTTCTCCTGCCCATACGCACTCTACTCTTTTTTTTTTTTTTTCTTCAAGGGCTGAGGTCATCTTTAATCGGCCTATTTTACTAAATTCCTCTTGTACGAGACAAGGATAAAAATATATCCTGTACTTCAGCATGCAGTTTTGTCAGTAGAGTAAGCTAAAGTGCTACTAAAGAGGTGTTCATACTCTACCAGTCCTACGCTACTTCTTTTGTGCCACGAGTACTGCTTCCACAGTACAGCCCAAGAATTCATCTGGCTGAAAAATAACCTTAAGACAAGGAGACAAAGATGTCAGTTGGATTAACTCTCTTCCCAGATTGGTGACTGTATTACTGCTAGTGCCAGGGGTAACCACGCAGTGGAACTGAGGACGAAGGCAGAGCCTCTTTTCCAGAGCAATCTACGCTTGGTATGTTCTTGATGCTGTAACATTTTCATACTCAAATATCTTCTATATTTTTAAGAAAAGGCTGCCTACCATGTTCAGTTATTAGCAGAACTGATAGTGCCGAGGACTGTGGGGGAAAAAGTCCAGTTACCCATACCTGCGTAGCTATTACTTCTTAACCTGTGCTGCAGCAGAACCAACCTACTGATCCCTTGTTATCAGACAGCAATATGACAGTATCAGTCATCAGTAAAAGCACCACGTATGTGACATGTGCACCTGTGAGAGGACGTGATTAGCTGCTGGCTGTTGCTGAGGTGGTGCGGGGAGAGGTGGCTGTTGCGGAGGTCCAGGCACTTGGGTCCTAACAGGTTGCTGAGGCATAGGAGGATTGTACACAACTGGAGTGCCATCTGGATTAAGGAATGGCTGACCTGAGAAGTGGAAAGAGAACAAAGACAACCAAATGACAGCCAGCTACATCATCTAAGCTTGGAGAAAATAAAGACAACTGTATTTACAGTAGGCAAAATGAATAAAACAATCAAATCTGAAAATAAGTCATACTGGTTTATGCCAAATCCCCACAATTACATTTATAACACAATGACTAAACAGACCTCATTTGACAAACTACATGCAGTTAAAAACCAAAACAGTTAAGGTAAACAAAGATACCCCGGTCTTTACTTAGTGAACACAGATAAATATTGGCTGCATCCTGCATGTCTTAAATTCATTTTTTAATTAAGTGGACTGAAAAGGGCAGGCATAATTAAAGGAAAACCCTACTAAAACTACTATTTAAACAGCAATTAAATGAATCTTCTTTCATCAGTTTGAACATCAATCAGAACACAGGAGAGCTTAAAGGCAAATATTTTTTTTAAAAAAAAAATATATATATACCAGTAGCTGCAATGGTATTCCCATAACTGCTAATGAGATTACTGTTAAAGGACTCTCTTCCCCTATTCATAGATGAATTGGCTTTTAGCTTTCAAGTTAAATAATGTAGCATTATTCTCCTGTTTAATAATTTGCAACTTCAATATTACAGTAGTGGACTAATGAAAAATAATTTAAAAATAAACTACTTAAAAGTAAATTATAAGCAAACAAGCAGTGATTTATTTTGGTGCCTGGGTTGGGAAAAACACAAAACAAATCAAAGGAACAACAGATTAGCTAGCAAGGACCTGTGTCTAGCTGTTTAATGACATGTGTCTTGCTTTGGCTTATTTTGATGCTTAAGCATCCAATATAAATATTTTCTTGTCTGAGACATAAAAGTGTCGAAGTTACTGAAGAGAGGACCGAGGCAATTAATGCAAGAGAGACAGGAAGCATGAACGGACTTGCAAAAATAAGATACATACTATGCAGCTGGACTGCAGGTGATCACGCTATATTCAATCTAGCTTAATGGATTTCCCTTTAATGCTCAGGAATTGGGAACGTTCACATAAATAGGGAGTCAGATTATCTTATTTCCTTCTACTACTTTCTGGTAATCACGGGAGCTTAACTTGTTTCCTGTAGTGGCTGAATTGGAATTGTCTTTTCCTAATTACTCTCTTCAACTACTGAGAAGAATGACTCTGTTGACCTAAGGTCACGGGATCCTCTGTCAGAAATGCTGAGAAACTGATCTATGTTTTTTGAACTCTGACTGTCATTTGGAACAATAAAGCCAGATGAACAATTGCACAACATGGTAATTCGGGTATGCTGTATGTCGAAAATTTATCTGAACCTAGATATTCCTCGTTCTGGAAGTGTACTTTATCTTCTATCAGACACTCACCAGATATTAATATAATCTTCTGTTATGAAAGACTATTAATGACTGGTTTAAATACATTAAAAATGGATAAAATGTAGGAAGAATCACAGTTCGAAAATCAAGCTAGTTTTAATGAGTATCAGTGTCAAGTCTACAATTCTGCTGCCTTTTCCGAGGGGGGTGCAAGTACAAGATGCTTTCAGATGACAAACTAACAATCACATTTGTTTCTCTGCCCTTCCCTGTTGCTATGTGGAAGTCCCATCAATGTAACAGGGAAAATGACCAACAGTACAGGAGGAAGAAAGTGAAACTAATCACATGCAAAATACTGACAAACACATAACTGAAATGAAGATGACTCAAAACCCGCTCTTTTTTAAATGACAAAAAAGTATCATGTTTTACATGAAATCACTTTCAAGCTGATGGTATTGTTTCAGCGCCTGCAATATCTGTTTTGCTGTACAGTAACTCTAAAGATTTTAGCATGGTCATGCTATAAACTCATAATATGAAAAATGACAGCCAACATTCTTCATATTTAATGTAGAGTACGAAGTACTCGTGTACACAAACACTAAACCCACTTATTTTTCTAGCAAAACTTGTTCACTAATCATCATATTTGCCTTCAGATGGTCAAACACAATAGAAAATTCATGTATAAGATGTACAACTACCACATTAGAACTAGAAAAACTAAGTCAATAGTGCTATTGTCCAGAACCTAGATCCAAGACGGCAAATACATCCTCCCCTAAGTCCAATGGCTATCTATGAAAATTAGATGCTACAGCTAGTCATTTGTAACCAATTTTTTAGCAGGGTTGGCTTAAACTGATTATTTATGCAGTAAGGCATTCAAGAGAAACCTTAGGCAGCATATCAATGTGCAGAATCATTAATAAAAAAAAAATATCTCAAACTGATTTATATTAAGGAAAAAGAGAAATTTATCTATTGCAATGTCTAACTTTTTAGTTCTAGAAGAGAAATAATTCAGTAACGTATCATTTTAACAAGTCCAAGGAGAAAAATTTAGTTTAAAACATCACGTGCAGTTATATTCAAACATAATAGTCACTACGGAATGATGGGAAATATATCCTGGAGTATTTTCTTTTCTACAAGGAAAACAAATCTTTAATCTAAAATTAAAATATAATAAATTTCCAAAGATTACAACGTGTTACATAAAAGGTAAATTAAAATTTTCATGATTTCTTAACTTCTACAATAAAGTAAAAGTTTGCCCAGAGAACGCTAACTAGTTATTTAATCCGGACGAGCAGTTACATACCTCCTTGCATCTACATTATGAAGTATCAATTTCCTACTACTTACTAAAATTATCAGTATTGGCCAATTACGCCAACATTGATTTAATCCTTTTTTGAACTGACAAACAGAAGTTTAGAAATAGCACGTAATCTCATGCTTATTTCTTTCACTTGTATTAAGTCAGTGTCACGAGCATAGACACACAAGAATATGTTGAGACAAACAAAATGAAGGATGATAAATTCTTTCAAGTCCACATGAATACTTCTTCAGGCTCTCTCCCCTCACTGAAACTGCTTTAGAGTAGCACTGGGAAAGACTTTTCCCTCTCCCCCAGAAAAGCCAAAACAATTAAGTTATTTTGCATTCCGGATAATAAATCATAGGATTTTCATATTATGCGCAAGTTACTCATTAAAATGTTACATATAAGTTAAAACTCTACTAGAGAAAATCAAGTGAGTTTACTTATTTCGTGATCCTAGAGTCATGCTTTCTTTTTAAATTAAGTGCACTCAACAAACACAACCACAGGAAAGGAAAAAAAAAAAAAGAAAAAAAGAGAAAAAGAAAGGACAATACTGACATTCAGTCTTATGTAAACACTCGTGCATTTTTCTCCAAGTTCTCAATTGTAACAAAAACATCCACAAGCGTGTACCAACCTGTTTGAGGGTTGATCAGAATACTGCCAGGCGGTATGCCTGCCGCTTCCAAGGGAAGCAAAAAGAAGCTAGTGCTAGTAGGTGCCACTTGCCCGCTTATGCCACCATCAAAGGAAAGAGAGTTACTAGTGCTGACAGTTGGATAGACGGCAGGCGTGCCATGAGAAGGCTGGCTTAGAGCTGGCACTGGCAGAGGCTGCTGGGTGTGAGAAAGAGAACCCGTGGATGACCCTACACTACTAGAAGACTCTGAACCTAGGAAAGGAGTAATGAGAAATTGTTTTTACCTAGAGACAGAAACATCATGCTCACTTAAAATATATATTTGTAAATGCTTACCCTTAAAGCTCAGCGTTAAGTACATTATTAAACAGTGGCCTTTTCAATGAACTCCCCCTTCATCTCCCCTGGAATACCATGACAAGATTCCTTCTGTGAACCAAGGGTCAATTCAGCACTGCTTTGCACTGTACAGTGAGGCTTTCATATCTAGCTCTGATATTCTGGACAGAAAATACATGCCTGTACGTACGCACACGTGCTAACGTTCAGTTCATCTGCAATTCATTTACATGATTGGTCACTTATTCCAAAATGATGCATGTGCATATATCAGATGGATACACCGAAGCGATGGACACACAGCCTACAACTATTGTATATGTGCAGGCCACGGATAATGCAGATGCAGTGGGGCCAATGTCCCTTCACATACGCTAGCGAAATACACATGCTCTGTAGGCACAGCCTGCATGCAAGCAATGACCACGTTCTTTTTACTACTAGGTGCCACAGATCATCTCCGATTCACCTGCTGGCCAAATTGCAGCATACTAAAAAAAACCCAAGCTATTTTTTGCCCCCTCCTGACAATTTTCAGACTGAAATCAAGAATACAGCTGGAAAAAAAATACTTCCCATGGTAGTTTTAGCCTAGTTTGATGCAACAATTCAAAGTTCAAAAGGAATACGAAATAGCTGATTGAAAGCAATAATCATTTTACAGATATGAATGACTATAAACATTGCAAGGCAGTGGAGAACCAGACCCTGAGCTTTCTCAAAGCCAATGCATGCAGCTAAAAGCAATATTCCAAAAGTCCAATATGGAGAGGTCTGTGGAACTGCACTGTTCCTAGATCACTGTATACTTAGATCTCTAGGTATACAGTTTATCGTACTTTTTATTAAGTCTTGGCTGCGATACTTGCAGTACTTGGGAACAGAATATAGTTGTTTAAATTTAAGAACTCATTACCAGCCTCTATACAATCTAGAAGAGAAAGCAAGACTCAGAAAGGGCTGTGATGAAATTCGTCTACTGTTTGAAGTTATTTTGCAGTCCTTCATAAAATTTTCTAATTGTAACCCTTTTACTTGTGTGTATGAAAAGACAGTATAGCTTGAAGCATGTGCTGATGCTGACTATTAACCTTTTTTCGGTTGCTAGATGAAGCGAAATACAAAGCTATTAATTGTAAACTGGGCAAAAAAGCATACCCCAGTTCTGTAAAATTATCTTCCCCTGACCAGAGTTACTTTGATTAGATTTGTTTACAAGTGTATCCACTTCTAGATTATGTAGAGAAATTAGGCTGAAGCCATCACAATTAAAGCCAATTACATCCTTGATCAAAACGAACAAACAAAACCAATCTCAACACATGCAAAAATCACCACAACCTGTAACTGCAGTGAAGCAACAACCATCAGGACAGACATTCTGAACTTTGAATGTTAATTCTCAGAATGCCAAAAGAAAGTTCCCAATGAAATTTTAAGAATCTGTTTATGTTCTTGCAATTTAGGAAACAAAGATTTTTAAGAATGTATTTTATATATACACTATTGTCAGGTTGTAGTTTCTATTCAAGCTCTGCCAAATAGTATTACTCCATTCCTAAATGAAATAACTCAATATGATGGCACAATTTTACAGCATACGCAGAAGTACCTTGGAATGTATTTTTTCATACAAATATACAATGGACAAACAGAATTTGTAACTGTTTTACTGCATTATGATATAGATGTGTGGTGATAAGGTAGTGGTGGTTTAAGGGAAAGCAAAAAATTTAAACAGATCCTTATTAGAGACAAGTTTTATACACAAGATCAAAGCCAAGCATAATACAGGCAAGCAATAATACTCTGCTTTTTTACAGTTCTACTTCAAATTCTGAAGTACTGCATCCATAACCCACTCAAGTATTACAAGCCTCAAAATTCTCTACAACCACGATTATCTATTAGATCAAATTATGTTGGCATTTGGAAAACAAATATTTACTACATTTCATTTTTGACCCACAGAAGATTTATATCCCTATTTTCTGAGATTTCGTTTTGACATTAATTACAAGTTAACACAGCTTTGAAACCCAGAATCTTATAAAAGGAGTATTTTTCCCCACCATTTCTGAATCTTAAACAGTACACTGTTCCACTGATCTAATTTTTCAGCAATCTAAAAATTAAGTAAGCTTTTTAGCCATACTCATTTAAATTTAACAACGGCACTGGAAGATAACACAACAAATATAACTAACAATTCAGAGGCTTTAATGCTGTTTTTTCCTAGCTAGTAGGACAGCAGCGCACAGTTCCCTAAACACTGCACAATGCAGCTTTGCCACGCTGAAACTAAAGAGTTGAACTCTGCATTTTTATGTTGTATAAAGTACTTTGGTCGATAAATGTTTTCAAATCCTTTGTATGAGATGAAATGCATTTAGCTTAAAGCCATCTATAACGCACTTTAAAATTCTACTTCCACAGTCAAAAGTCTTCATTTGACTTGTTACCTGAATTCTAGCTCTCCAAGGCAGTTATGCAGTATAGGGCTAGGTCTGTAGTCATTCGATGTACGCAGCACCCACTGCGCCCAGAGGGAGTTGCATGCATGGACCACCTAACGAGACCCAGGCCTCTACATACGTACACATCTGCAATACGCATCAAGTTATCAAACCATCAGGTACTTCACCGCTATGTAACTATGTATTTGTACAGATTTTATGATACCTGTCTTAGACAGCCTGCCTGTGCTTTTGCTGCTTCCAGAGCTATCTCCTCTTGTCAGAACTGATATCCCACTGAAGCTGCTGGCTTTCGTTACAGCTGGCTTCAGATTGCGGCTGGAGCTATCAGAGTCGGTGCTGCTCCAGGGACGGGGTTCACAATACTTCAGCTCATTCTCAGTACTGCTCTGATGGCTGTTGGCTGATCTCCCTGATGTTTCCTTATTGATTCTGTAAGTTATAAACTAAACTTTTAGCACAAGCATCAATTGCAAAATAAGGGAAAAGAAAAAAAGAAAAAAAAAGAAAGAAAAGAAAAGGTGAAATGCATGCAAAATACTTTGGGATTTTATTTTTTTTTTTAAAGAAAGCATCAAATACCTAAGTATCTGTCGTCTTTGTTGTGTACTATTAGTTTCTTCCTCCTGGATTCTGTTGACATTTTAATAAGATAGCTTAATATTTATTAAGCAAATAGGGAAATGAAACAGAATTAAACTGCAAATTTTCTTACCTTTTATCAGTGAAATAATTCTCTTGGGAACACAGGGACTGAGGGGCAAAGAAGTGTAGAAATTAATATGGATGGCATCTAGAATCCCTACTACAGCACAGTAACAAAACACGCTGCAATTTGGAGTCTTTTGTATTATACATGGATTTTTAGAGCATCCTCATTATATTTAGCTGCCTGAAAACTTAACCTCTTTGGTGGATAATGTCCACGTTATGGGAAAAAAAAGATAATATAAAAAGGCCCACCTGCAGGAAATAAAAGTTAGCATTACAATAGTTACAGTGTTGACCATTTTGTTTATATCAGTATTTTTCTGAAGTTACAATTCTTCCATTGGGCCTTCGCTGCCTTACGTAACTTCCAGCTGATGTGTGACTTCGCAAATCTATTACCACCACCTCAGTTCCCTTGTCTTCTGCCCAAAAGTGGGAAGTACAAGGTGACGTTGGCTACTGCAATAATTGTACTGAATTCTTTGGGTACAAGTACGCATATGCTAAAAAGCAGACAGAATATACAATCAAAGAGGCTGTTAGTAACTTCAATTATGTTGTCCTTGACTGTGACTTCTAACATTTGGTACAAAGCTCCTAAGGCTACAATATGTGGTAAATGAGTATGCAAACGGAAAAGGTCATTTTATGTCCAAAAGTCCATTCTTTTTGTTCGTAACTAAGGTGAACAAAAAAAAAAAAAAGGCTTTTGGAAAACATTAGGATATAGCAAATTAGCCTCTCAGAGCTCATTACTCTTTCTTCAAAACAAGAATCTGGTTTTGTGTGTGTAAGAGCTGCAGATAAATGTCAAAAGTAGATTATTAGAATAACACATATTTTTGAAGTAATATTTGTTCCATTTCACTCAATATAATTAAATATAATCAGTACTTGTGATTGAATTAGAGTTTACAATGTTGTCCTGCTTGATAACTCCAGTTAAGAGAGACTAGACTTCTGTGTTTCTAACTGAAATTTCACATATGGGAATTCAAATAATTTTACTGTGACTAATCATAAGATGTGTTTGATATAGACACAAGTGAGAAAAAAACCCCAAGGTTTTGGTTTTGTTTGGGGGTTTTGTTTGTTTTTTAAAATAACTATTGCTCTGAGTAACAACTGAAATGATTCCAGTACCCAAACTCTGTAACTTAAATTTCTGTAAGGGGTGAAATAATGCAAAATAGGTAATACTAGATAATGCACCAAAATAATTCTTGAAGGTTGCTTGAGTTTTGTACAGTAGTGATTAGAGAAACCAGAAAATTCTCAGTAACTCCAATATCATTTAAATCTCACTCAGACCACACTCATGATTCTTATCTGCTCAGTCCCCTTCAGATACAGAAAGTGTCCTGGAGAGAAGTCTCTTAACAAAAACCACACGTGCATCTCTGTGTGTGAAGTATTCATACAAAACACCGTAAGATTTTCTTTGATACATACATCTTGTGCAAATATTCTTTCTCTAGCTCTCTGATATTCTTCTTCGCGTTCTTCTATGGATTTACTTCTTCTGTCATCTTTTAATCGTATTCTCATCTAAATTAAGTGATACAGTGTCAACTTCTACAGGAAAACAGTATAAATACACAGTCAAATACAGCAAGCGGAAGGAAGTAATCTGTATGTATTTACCTGGTTGTCATCTTTGTCTAAACTAGAGTTATCTCTTTTAAGGATGTACCGCTTCTGGAAATCATCACTCTTCTCATCCTTTATATGCTCACAAAACTTTTGGTCAGGTCTATGAAAAGTTGTTAGAAAGAAAAGATTTATGGTTTTGTAAACATATACTATACAGAGTAGAACAAACTGAAATGTACTCGAGGTTAATGTTAAATATACTGAATATTCTAACTGAAGCGATAGATTTTGTTTGTCCAGGCAATGGAAAAGGTACCAAAAACATAAGATGATGTTTACTCCTAACAGGTCCTGTTCCTGAGGCATAACAAACCTGCTTTTAAAATCTCTTCCTCCTTCAAAGCTTTTGCTTCCATTTCCAATAAAGGTAGCAAGCAAACCACACGCCCTTGGGGAATCAGAAGTGCTCCTGAATCCAGACTGGTGCCATGCAATGGATATTGGGCATGCATGGAAGTGAAGATAGGTGCTTTCTGCTAGAGCTGCAATACCTCAGAATTCATTTCAAAGGAAAACAGAAGATAAGAAGATAGAGGAGAAAGCATTGAAAGTTACAAACTTCTAAAACAAAAGTAAGTAGAAATAAGCAAGAGAAGAACAATAGTCCAATGCAGGCAAGAGCTTCACAAGATCACAGTGAGAGGATGAAGCAACAGATTATATATATTGTTTTGGTATTTTATCTACTTTGTGAAAGAAAATAAGATATTTTGCAAACTCTTGTTATTAAAAATAGATACCAAGTACCTAGACAATAAAACTGCTACTATCATTAAGAGAAGTTCTCAGACAATTAATATTTGCCTAATAAAAGATAAAACATAGGTATACTCGTCTCTATTTCTGTTTCTTTATTCATTACCCAGGACATCTGTATAGAGTCAGGAGATCTTTTTCTATAAAACAGCCAAGCCTAACTATTAGTTACTGGATGCCCAAACATAATTAGCAGGCATTTCAGAGAACCTTTAGACTGTCTTACCTCTTTCTTTTAAAGGTCCCTGAATTTACTGCCCTGCAATCACCAACTTCCCACTCCACTGAGACGTCCCAGTATGCACTGGGTTGCTGATGTCAGTAACATCACTGATCGGCGATGGAGCCGGGAATCTGCCTATGAGGAAAAGTAAGTTTGGTTTTATTCAACATGGAGCAGATCTCCAAGGTTTTCTTTCTAAATTCTTATTTTATATCCAAAGCGATTTAAAATAAGAATACTGAAAACATTAAGAATCTTGATGTCTGCAGGTTAGATGAAATGCCTGCTAATTAGTAACTACGCCTATATAGGGGGCTTCCAGAGGCCATAAGCTATTTAAATATGGTCTAGAAAAAAAAAAAGCATAAAATTGAAGAAATCATCTTATTCTTATTCCACACTTGAAGTGCTAGACTGAAGCTTCAGGCTAGATATGCTGGTAAACGCAAAGGCAAAAGATTTGACATTTATGGCTTAAAGAATGTATAGCCAAAGCAAAAACACATACATGAATACATAAGTTACTTAACATATATTTAGAAATTTTTCTAGAAACTTTTGAGGAGGCAACTGTTTACTTAAGTGAAATTTCAGTGTGGTATATTATTTCAGTTTTACTGACTCTAAAAGTAGGCTGGATAATTAGATTTTTTTTTTTTTTTCTCCCAAAGCGATGGAGACTGGGATTAGGATGCAGGTGCTGTAAACTCCTATTTTCATGTTCAAATCACAGAGTACTAAAAAAACGAGAACATCCACCAACATCAAGAAATGGTGTCAGGCAAATGCTTTAAGTTAAAACTAGAAACTAGGTGGCATAAATATACCAACACATTAGTCCTTTGTCTTTCTGAGAGAGAAGAGACAGAGCAAGTGCAGAAGACAGCAAGAACAGCTGGGTCCTTTGAACGAAAAGGTCAACTACACACGGGTTTTGGGGTTGCTGTGGCCCCAGTGCTACTTTTTTTTTTGCAATGCAGATTTGCTTAGTGGTTTCTCCAAGAACTCTCCAGCCTTCACAGAAAAGTAGCATGCCAGGACTTGTTAACCTGGTTGACACTTCCACTGGTAAGATCTGTCTTCCCTGCTACGTTTATTTTGTAAGGCTATGTGAGATGTATAAGCAACATTATTCCAATAGAAGGCTCCAATGCCTGAATTTTCCCAGCAGATTTTTACAGTACAAAAGCCAAAATTGTGCAAGTCTTGTCCCCTCCCTTCACCAAATCAGAAGTGACCCTGCTCTAAGTTAAGGGCTGGTTCTGCTTTCCAAAAGAAACAAAGAATGTACTTTACACTTTTTCATGGAAACAAAGTTAGCAATGCATCTCTGAGACAAAAGCAACAAAAATTCTTAATTTACAGATAATATCCTTTTTTTCCCCAAAAAAAGTTTAAATGCGGAACATCACATTATTATGCAATACCAGAACATGAGCAGTAAAGATCTTGCAACTACCTCTCCTTGATGCATGGCTCCCAATGAGTAGGTAGAGCCCTGCTGCCACAGATGCAGTCTCATTGCATAATGTATTCCAGGTGTTAAAACTATGCATCAGAAAGTTTTTTCAAGACTTTTTACACTTACATTCTTGTATTGCTAGTTTTATTCACTATGACTGCCTTCCCACTCTGGTCCACGTTGTGCTCTAATCCAAAGTAAGCAGCTACCCTGTGCAACAGCATTCTATGGTAAGATGTCATTGGGGGAAACTTTTTTCTTGGAGCTCTGGAAGAAAGGAATGGTAGCTTTATTAAATAAACAGGAACACTCTTGAATTCTTTTTTCCTATAGGAGTACAGTACTTACTCATTATTACCAATGAAATCTAAAATTTCCTGTTCTAATTTCAGCAGCATCATTCTGTCCCTGAAAATAAAAACACAGCAACTCACATATGAGACACTCCAATAACTGCAGCTGTATTCATCTTAAGAATACCCAGATAAGATCTGTGATCAAGGGATGGTGGCAGACTGTAAATAGGACCATGAGGTGTCAAATGCCGTATTTTTAGGGCAAAGTATTCATTTTTCACTAAGATACATTTTATTGAACCTGCCTAGTGAGATGTGCTGTTCTCATCTCAGAATCAGAATACAAAGATCCTTCAAGTAATCTCTGCCCGGTAACCTCAACAGAAAGTACAGTCATTGAAAAGACAGTCTCAAGAAGGAGGAAAAGCAGCGACTAAGTTGTTT
The DNA here is from genome assembly GCA_013397275.1 of Burhinus bistriatus. Classification (NCBI taxonomy): domain Eukaryota; kingdom Metazoa; phylum Chordata; class Aves; order Charadriiformes; family Burhinidae; genus Burhinus; species Burhinus bistriatus. Next base: position 691,541 of record VYXH01012778.1, on the reverse strand, counting down.
CTTGTTGGTTAGCATGGGTAGTAAGATTTGCAGAGGCCTAAACTGGCCCTTGGATTGTAAAGCACATCACAGGGTCACTGAGACAGAGTATTGGTGACAGGAGGCACTGCTACAACACATCAACAACCAAGTGGTTAAAAGCTGGCATGCACTGCAATGTGATGAGATACTAAGAGAAGACGAAAAAGCTAAAACTCAGTGTGATAGAAATGGACATTAGCTGAAACACTGTAAAACAAGTCTTAAAAATGCCTAGGCCAGTTCCCATAAATCACTAATATGTAATGAAATTAATTGTCCCACAGTTAATTTGTGCGCATCAGATAACTAAGCTTCCCAGTTATTGCACACGTAAACCCACAGCAGACCTTCACCTACAATTTCTTATTTTGATTGGGATGCTTTATGACTTCAAATAGAAACAAAATAAGACTCTAGCAGAGGTCTGTGCTTTCTAATTTTACTCTATAGGACAAAATGGTGTTGGACCCTTATTATAGCTCATTTTTTTTTCCCAATAAAATGGAATCCAAATACATTAACATATTAGAAATCATAATTATAATATTAATGAATAACAAATAGCAGTGGCATAGCTTTTGCGACAGCAGCACAATTCCACCGAGTTAATTTCTTGCCTTGTACGTATAGGCACAGACCTAGTATGAAACCCCATTGAGGAAAACAAACAAAACAGGCAGCAATGTACCACAAACCTCAAAGCAACAGAATCACATCAACTCTGTTGCTAACAAATGACAGACTTGAATTAGATTAGCTTGGTTTCTGATGCGCAGAGTGAAGATGCGTATCTCTAACTATGGTTATATGGTACAGCTTAAAAAAAAAGTTCCTTTGCCTATAAATTCAGGGCAAGACAGATTAAAGTAAGAGAAGGCATTTTAGTCTCTAAGAAGCGGATGATAAAGGAGTACAAGTTTTAGAGACATAGTATGAGAGTTCCTTCAGGGATAGAACTGCACAATAGAACTCATTATTTGTTTATTAAACATTAAAGCGCTTAAACCATTTCAATGTCCTGAACCTCTGTTCATGTAACACACAAGTGACAGTGGATTGGTGCTTCAGATAGAATGAGATTTTGTTGCACAGGGTAAGTAACTGACATATAGTGTTAGACATGTAAGGGACACACACAAAAACCAGGTGGTGTTACACCTCAGGCAATGACAAGAAAGAAAACCAGAAAGTTGACATTACGGATGCTTACCTGGGATTGTTTTTTAATGTATTTACTAAAAATTCATGAAGATCTATACCAGTGGAATCTGTGTATTCTTGGCTGGAGTCTAAGGGTGGGGGGAAGAGAGCAAAATTACACTTTGAAAAAAGGCACATTAATACTCTTTTTTTACAATTATTGCTGAAGATGGTATTTATGGATCAATACTATATAACTATTAGGCATGTTATTTCCAAAAATAAACACCTCCTGTTTCCAGGGAAAAGTCTCACAAGTAAAAAACCAAAACAGAAAACCCAACACCACTTTCCCCGTTCCCCTAATTCAAGTGTAATACAGAAGCAAAAGCTGCAGTAACACTGCCAATCTATTAACAAATTGCTATATATTTTGAAGCAGTGTTATCACCTGAGTCACCTGATTTCTCAGTATACTACATTGCACTGTTGTATAGACTTCTGTGGACCAGCAGCCGATCTACAGAGTTATTGGATGTTGCCGAAGAAATACTGTCATTCAGTAACAGTAATGTAACAGTTTAACCTTCACAAATGTTATTTTGTATTATTAAAAAATCCTTGTTCTGTTGGACTTCCTTTTCACAACATAATGTTTAGAAATTTTCAAAATTAGTCTCACAACCTTCTGTCTCCTTTCTGGTTTCAGTGAACAAAATATTCAAAGTTACATTTTGTTCTCTAAGATTTGTCACTGGAAGAAATTATTTAACCAAATCTTCCCTGACATGAGCACCTTTCAGAGTGTTCCAGGTCTTAGGAGTAAAAGCTAGAGGTGTTTTAATAATTTTTTCGGAACTAGATCTCTTCCAAGAACTACTTGTGTGCCAACCTAGTCTCAAGTCAGGCACACCTCAAACTTATGCCTACGTCCTAGCTGTTCCAGGTCTTCTTGTGGTCAGTACAGAGAGCAGTCATTGCAAATTAGATTCTACTGAACAAGGAGGGTAGGATTCGGTGGTGAGAGAATCCATGCAGGCTTTTTCATTAGAACCAACAGTGACAGCAGAGCAGCCTCTAGACACAGTGGGAAACTGGGCAATCAAAGTGTCCAGTCTTCAAAAACAGACCTAAATTTTTCCTGGAGAGAATCCAAGTCCACCTGAGGACAGAGAATCCCTAGTTCCCTAATGAAGAACGACAGTGAGTTCCTTTATCTGCAGAGTTCGTTATACTACCAATCGTGCCCATATATTATCAAGATAGTACAAATGAAACCAAGCAAGTCTGAGCATCTATGGTTTAGGATTACTTTTGAATCTGAGGGCTAGGAAAAAAAAACACGTTACGTCTGATAAAACAACTGTAAGATTGAATAATTATTTACTTTAATTTTCTTCATTTGCAAGTGAGCAATAATTTAGTTACAATTACTAGAAGACTGATGCTTAAATTCCATCATTTTCTATTTTGGTAGATCCTAAATTGGGAAGCAGTTAACTTCCAGAGGAGACACTGGGTGAATTTAAAACAGCTACCTCTGCCTTAGGCATTTTGTCAGTTTGTGCTCAACTCCTCATTACCTAACATGTTGGGTATTGGGGTTTTTTTTTTGTTTTGGTTTGGTTGGGTTTTTTTGGGTTGGTTTTTTTTTGCGGGGGGAGTGGGGTGAGGGGGTGTGTGGAGGTGGAGGTTTTTGTTGTTTTTTTGTTGTTGTTTGTTTTTTAGATTTTTAGAAGGTGGGTATGTACTTTAAAGGTTGAGCAAGCTAGTTCTGAAAGAACACCCTAGTTTTTTAAGCCATAATTTGAAAGACTGAGATTTATAAGTGCAGTTAAGTTCTACTTTCCAGTGCTTTTTATTTCACAAATACCTGGCTGCCAGCTGGGACAAGATGCACTGAAATGCCACATGAGGAAGGCCTTATGGAATTGAGGGACACCAGATGGACAAGTGCTACCTGTCTCTCAAAGAATTCTAACTTTAAAGGTATTTCCTACACACTGGTTGATCCAAGATGTTTAGATAAACATTCCAGATCCTTAATTTAAAGCAAGAGCTGTACAATGATTAGCCAACTTAAGTGCATGAAGTCTTCTACCTTTAGGAGGCATTGGGAAACATAGACAGAGACAGGCTCACGTCATTAATTTTGCAGTTCTATACCAGGTTAAAAAACAAAGATTTTCAGCAGATACAATGGATCTTCAATCTAGAATGCAGGTATATTAAAGTGAAAACATAATAGTTGTCATTTTTAGTTATGTAGTTCCACCTTTGCTCCATAACTTTAAAAAAAAAAACATTCTAGGTATTATCAAAAGTAAAATAAAGAAACAAACAAGAACATTGACTTCTTTTGAATAAAGATCAGAAAAAGTACAAAGGTAGCTGTCATTCTCACTTAAGTTTCACAAAACCTGTAACAAGTAGTCTAGGAATAAGATAATAACTTCTACTGACTAGTAAAGTTGGTTTTCCAAAGAAAACTTGGACACAACTGAGGCAACACAATTGCTCTTATCCTGATCTGCACAGCTAGATAGGCGAGAAAGGCAAAGCATTTGCTAGTGTACACGTGTTCAATGAAGCCTCAAAAGCACTGTATCCTCTGGGACCAATTCCTTCTCAGCTCAAAGATATCTGATCTATTTGCTTCATTTGCTAAACAAAAGAGTAATGTTTATGCACTGATGTCCTGGAAGCAAAGTGCATTTTCCTTAATATTCTTTATCTATCTACACAGTACATTTAAAAGCACAATGACAGATAGCAAACCTCTTGATAACATTTTTCTGGACAGTTTATCACTGGATTTTTCCTTTTCCGTTTCATCTTTTGCAGGCTTTTCTTCTTTTTCAAAAGACTGTGACAACTGGATCTGAATTTTCTCCTGTCAAAAGTAAAAATCAGTCATCACGGAAATTATTTCAAACAATACCTGCAGGAGAACTGCTTTATACTGTATTACCTGCAAAATAAAGAAGTAACAAGGAAAATAATTGTCTTCATATTGTTTCTGATCCCACATGTACTTTATGTGACCACAAAATGAAATTATTCATCAGCAAATCAAAAACTATAGAGAAGACATAGAAAGTACCATACACATTTTAGAATTTATACATACTTCCAGACCTTGAATGCTATTTCAAAATTAATCCAAAGTATCTTATTTGATACACATATGAAAATATTCCAGTTTCTCAGATGTATAAATTTTAGTTTCTAAATTTTCAAGTAATGCACCATCCACAATGGTTCCCCTCCCATTCTTCACAATTCATAACTATAAAAGGTTGTTGCAAGTTTCAATTTGGTTTATACCAAGTAGAAAAAAAATAAAACAAATGTTTCAATCTCAGACAGACTGGCATTCCCAGATCCACGAAAGGGAAATATTTACAGTACAATATATCAAGGCAAAATTTGCAAACCTTACTGTCATCAATGCTTAGATTCTTAACCTCCTGTGTATTTTGATAGAGCAGCCTTGTGTGTAATCAACTCAAAATCTGTGTTTTTACACAAGTAGGTGAACTATCATAAAACGCGTTTCCCAAATACAGCAAAAAAAGAACTTCCTTTGAAATCATGGTGACGTAATGGTCCCCGAAATAGTGGAAGACCGTAATTTGTTTTTCATGCCTCTTTACTCTAATGAGATCGTCAGTGAAGGACTAACATATTTCAGACAGCAAAAACAGAGGAGGTAGGGAAAAACGGAGACACCACGTGTCTGAATGCCATTCCTCCTCTTGGAGTCAAAGTCCTATAAAGAGTGAGACTCCCCCACTACCTTTTATCTTCAACATCTCCAATGTCAATTTTGCTCCCCCAGAAGCCAACTGAACTGATGCTGTCAACCCCCTACCCGAGAACACCTAATCCTTCCCAACCCAAAGAACCTGCCCCTCATCCATTCTTGCCTATCACTCTGTCCTGTACCTAATCCTTTCCCATCCAAGTCCTCACTTTTCCTTCAAATCCATTCTTACTCATATCCAGGTACCTGCTCTAAGCTTCTCCTAGTGTGTCATTCTACAGACTTGATCCCACTCATGTAAGCTGGCCAGAGTTAAATATAGTCAGGATTCACCACGGCTAAAGACCGTTTCATACGCAAACACATCCTTGCAGAACCTGCAGTAATGCTCCTCCCTGCCCTAGCACAACTAACTGCTCTCTCTCCCTCGGTCCCTTCAGAGCTGGTCAATGGGAACCCTATACTAATGAGGTTATGGTTAAAAACTAGTTTCAGCAGGCATTTTGGAGTAACAACTTTTTCAAATAAGAAAAAAAAAAATTAGCTGATAGTTTTATTAGCTCTCTCTTTCGTTATGACTTTCCCCCCACATTAAATGTTCTAATTAAACTTATTAATTCATATACACTCTGCAAAACAGCATTACAAGTCTGAAGACTTCTCGGCTTTTATGAGATTATCTATACTAAAGTCTGATAAAACCCATTGTCAATCACTACTAATGATCTCTTTTGTGTAATTCTTTCCTAGGCTTGAGAATTCACTTGGCTACAAGCTTTAAAGAGTCCAAAACAAATCTTTGCATTCCTCAACTCACAAACCTGAATATAATTCAAATGAGCAATTCATTTGTCACTACAAAGTGCATTATATCTGCTGTTCACCTAGTAGCTGCAGAACAGTTACTTGAAAAAGAAAGAAACATGGTTTACATCTTAGTAAGAAATGATTTCTAACCAGTATGTTATTCTCCATTTTACAATAATCCTCTACAAAAGTATCAGTAAATTCAGGAAGTTTTCAGTCCGATTTTCCTTCACTAGAAAACTGATTGACTACATACTCTAAACTTATCCAAAGTAAAAGCATACAGCAACAGTTTAGTCAAAAGATTTCAGCAAGTAATCATTTTCATACTTCTTTCCCCAACAAGAGCTAAAAAAGGAACAGCCATCTGAACAGCCAGTTCTTCTGCTACCACCAATTTACTTCAAAGTGTGATACAACAGAACTGCGTACCAAAGGGCACCTTCTTGTGATTTCATGCTATTAAACTGCAGCATCTAATTAAATATGACCTACTTGACTGGAAAGCTGCTGAAAAATCTTTTAACTTCTATGCTCTAAAATTCTTTTAATCCCACCCTGTTTGTAGTGGGTCTCTGCTCGCGTGCTGATTTAACAGACCCCTTGCTGTAACTCAAATCACTTATCTGAAGTCCTCATTGTAGCGGAAGAAATTGTCACCAAATCTTGATTAAACAAAAAAAAGCCAGACAAAAAGCAAAATCTCCCAAACCACCAAACCCTGATAAATTCCTCCAGCTTAGAACACTTGAAAAAAAAAGGTCAGAGTCGGGAAACACTACAGAATATTACTTAAAGGCCCTACATCCTGGGGTCTTGGCTTTTTACCAGCAATCTCCAAAACCAAGAACAACCTGAAATTACACAAGTCAGTATAAACTAATGTTATAGACTCTGGTCTTCTCCTGCCACCTTTGGGCTGGTTTATATAAAGAAGAAAAAGTTCGATCTTTTGAAGTTTTATATACTTGTTACACGTAATAACCGTCATTCATATGAAAACAGCCCTTCCTTAAAAAGAGCTGAAATATATCATCTTTTGCTAGTGTTTGTACCTCATAGTAGAGCATAAAGAATCAGAACCACCCCAGTACCTAATATTTAGACAAAGGACAGCAAGAGAATAAAGAGCTAGTGTATTTACAAAGATAAAAGATCAAATAAATCAGTTACATTCTTCCTCCTGCAATAAATTGTTAAGCTTGTACTTTGAAGAGCACCTTTTAGTGAAGGGTTGCCAGTGCTTTTTAACAATTAAGGCTTAAAAATTTGTGAGCTCTTACCTAGGTTTCTCAGCAAGGAAAAGTATCTTTTTTCATGTTGCAGTTGCTCAAGAATAAATAAACAAGGCTATCAGAAAATAAATTGATCTGCTTGAGAATTTGTCTGGTCTGTCAACTCTTTCACTATAGCCTTCTCAGGAGAAGCAGCCAGCAGTGACTTTCTAAGTGACTTTACACCTTCATGTGCCTAGGAGGTTTACCTTGCTAAGAGCTGCTGTATGTACTGGTGCAGAAGGGGTGACTGATAAACAGTCACAGGCAAGACTATAGAGTTATCCCAAAACTCACACCAGTTCCTAACTGAAGAAGTGTATTTTTCATCCTATCAAGGCTAACACTTTCTAATCATTAAAAATTGGGATTCTTCAAGTATTATGAGCAACATTAGCCTGAATTTGATTCTTCCTAACTCTTAAAATCCATTTAAAGTATGAACGCAAAACTGGAAGCCACTTTTAGTTGCAATCACTGATACAAGAGAGCAGTGACTTTTCCAGCAAGGGGAAGCAATCACAGAGGTTATTCTCATGCCACCAGGGAGGGCTGTGCAAGACCGCCTCTCACTTCACCTAGCCACTGGACCTCCCACAGGTCCCAAGCGCAATTACTGCATACTCATCAGGCTTCAAAAGTGTGGGCCTTGAGGCAGCCAGCAGCCGCTTGATGCTTATAGAGGAACTCTTCCATGCCATTCCCCAAGATTCTTTGGGAAAGAAAGCAAAACAGGTGAATAAATTGCCTGTATGAGTTGTTACAGAGGGTCATGGAAGACCTGTGCCCCATAGGATGTACACTCCAGCATCAGAACTTGTTACAAATTCCTACTTCTAACTCTTCTCTTCAACATGCATTTCTCCACTCTACAGGGAAGAATTAAATTTGTTCTTTCAATCATTTGCATAGTTACTGGGATTCATAAGCCATTTTTTCTAGATTACTGTTTCTAAAGAAAACTCACAGCTAGATCTAATTTTGTTTCTTAACATACAATCTGGTTTATGGTATTCCTTTCGCACAAACTTAGATTATCACACAATTAAATTCATTCTGTAGAACTGGCCTTTACACCTCTTCTACTACTGCAATAACTCCTTTCCAGAAGAACCTTGCAGTATGCAGCTAAGGATAGATTCCCAGAGGACCCAGTAACAAATGCCATCTATAGAGAACACTTATTATAAATGTCTGATTTTAAACCATTAAATACATGGTGTTGTATAGTGCTGGAGGTTTTTAATATCCTAACGCCTCTTATGTTTGAAATATACTGTGGATGAACAGCCCATCAAATTAGGATTATCTCTTCCTGTAATTAGATACAGTGACTGAAAAAGTTAAACCCTACTGCTTCAGACTAAACAACTAAGCCTGAACTAGATCTCACAGTCAGTTTTGTTAATCTTATGCAAAACATTACAACAGCATTGTAAATAATTGTGAATAGTATTAACTTTTCTGTTGTCTTTTAATGTCTTACTCTGCAGCCTATACCAATCCATGACTTAGATTTTCATCAAATCAGCAGACCTAGTTTCAAAATTTCTCTAGTCAACTCTTCAAATATTGGTATATTAGTGAAGGACTACAAAAAGTACTATTTTCTCAGTTTTCCCAAAGAAAAAAAAAAAACACACACAAAAGCAAAAAACCCACAACAAAGAACAACCTAGATACTTTGCGGTTCAATCTTATAAAATTTTAATTAGCTTGACAAATACCTACATGAGTTCTCAACCTGCCTCCCTCCCCAAAACTGAATTACCACCCCACCCCACTCCCCCAGCAAAACCCCCTCAACACCTTGCTATTCTGCTGGTTCCTTCCCCTTAAGGAAAGGGAGACTTTTCAGAAAAAGACAGTTTAGGAGCTTTTCAAATGACAGCAAAATAACTCAACATGCTTTATGAGTACACCATTAAGGATCATTTTGGCTGTGTTAGGAGTTGAAAAAGAACAGCAAGAAAAGCATTTTGATGCCTCTCATTCATTCATAGAACTAAAACCATAATACTGTTTTGCTCTAAAAATACAGACTGGTATGAAAGTGAAGGCAGGAAAGCTAGATTTTGTTTTAAATTCTCTAAAGTACTTTTACATATTTTGTCCAGCATTTAGGAACTTCTTTAAGTGTGTTACATCATCTTAATAGATTAGTCTTCAGATATACCTCAGGCATGTGTTAATAGAATTATCAGCAATTATAACTAATATACAGGAATTAAGTTAAAACACCAGAACTTAAAACTGTTTAATTTTCTAAATATGAAAGCTGATAAATTATGCTGCATATTAATCATCACTTTTCTGTCCTACTGATGGCAGGCAGCACTTAAGCAGTTTAAGACTGCCTCAAGTGCACTGTAACACTAGAAAGTTAAAACAACTAACAAAACCCCTCTTCCTGTTCCCCGGATATCAGCCATTATAGTTCAGAAAAACAAAGCAGCAAATTCTTCATCTGATATTACCACTTCTAATAAAGCTGTATTAAAAAAAAATAAAAATCATACGGTGTCTGAATATTTAAAGAGTACCCAAAAGATTTTCTTTTGAACAATAAGTTACTTCAAATTGTTTCAGAAACTTCAGTAATGTGATTTTTACCTGGAGGTCCTGTGATATGTCAGCTGTGGGAGGTGGTGGATATTCTTCGCATACAGCAAGGCTCCGAACTAACTTTAACTTTGTGTTTGACTAAAGGAAAGTATGTAAAATTAAAAACTATGGCTTATAAAACTTAATATAAATATACCACAAGCCATTCTTTTTCCATTCATTTTATGTAAAACAAAATGGCCAAAACCTGCATTTTTAATATTTTCAATAGAATAAGTAATTTCCTTTAGGAAGAAAATACCCAAGCAACTGCAGATTTTGACGGCACTGTCAGCACAATAGAGCATATCTAATGAAAGGTAAATAAAATCTTTGGGAAAGTGTTTCTCTCAATAACAATAAAAAGCCACCAAAAATATAAAGGCAAACCACAAAAGCAGACAACTAGGCAAGACAAAAATCCAACAGAATAAAACAAAGCTTCAATGCCAAAAAATAAAACTAAAGGTACTTTTCACAAAGTAACAAAGCTTCATCAAGCATGAAGGGCTTCCTTAGCATGCCAGCACACAAGTCTACTGTACCTTCGACCTTTTTGCTGTCTGTCCAAAAGACTGCACTGGCCGCTGAATGATAGGCACAACAGAAAAGGTTTATTTTAAACTTAATAGTACAATTTTATTAATGCAAAAGTCTGTAGAAGAGAAAGCTTTAACAGTTATAACTGACATCATGATGGTCAAATCTGTGAAAGGAACAGCAGGTGCTTTTGGCTGAAGGATTATATGTTCTCCCATGCTCATTGTGCTTGTCCTTGATTTCTCTCCTTCATTTATCAACAATAGATATTACAGGAGTTTAACAGGAAGCAAGCGTTATTATTCTTGTTCAGTAAGATCCAAGCAGTTTATTCTCTCAGCCAGCTCCTACATTTTAAATTCTCATGTCCTAATTTCCTTGGCAACATGACACACTTTTTATACATTTTCTTCCTATTCCTGAAACCTACCTGGAAAAATAATATGAAGGAAAAAAAAAAGCGCATTGCCTCTACCAGGGAAACAGATGATGACCTATCATAAGCAGGTTAAAACATATGGGTTTCTTTCTTTCATCTTAGGAGCTAAAAAAGTGGATTTTAAAGTGGGGTACGTGTCAATTTTTTTTTTCTCTAATTTAGTAACTTACTATGCATGAATATGCTCTTTCTCCTCCCACATCCCTTCTATTACTAGCATTTCTCTTAAAAAGAAAAAAAAAGGCATTACCAGAATTTTGCTACAGTATGCATGATTGAAAGGTACATTTGAATCAACTAAAGTGTTTAACAATTTCTTAACTGTATAGTTAAAAGTAACTCAACCCTCTGTGACAGTTACACAGGAATAGAAGTGCTTACAGTGGCATAACATAATTTAAGTACTGGTTTCACTGTGGAACTAAAACTGATGAATAGACAAGCCTTTAACAGAACTGGTTTTACTGAGCACAAGCCTAACATTTGTAAGGAAAAAGTAACATTGGTAATATAATTTCAAATGTTCTTTAATGGACAACACTTCCTCCTTTATAAAAGGGGTATCCTTTCAGAAGGAAGCTAAATAAAAACTCCGTGTGACTACTACATGAAGACAGCCCTCCCTGCCCAAGGCTCCTAGGAGCAGATGTCTATGAAGTGCCTTAATTTCTTAGCAGAACATACACGTTGCTAAGAAGAACAACTAACCTGGAGTAAAAAGGTTCTGCCACATAAAGGCAGAAGAACCAATGTTTCTCTCATTTTCCTCAAGTCCCAACAACTCTTTTGGATGTTGCACCAGCTTAGCTGAAGAGCAGCAGAAGGAGAGCTCATTTAAGCTCATTTCCCTATATAACAGGATTTTAAATTGCAGCACTGAAAACTAACTGAACTCATCATCAGTTTTTTAAAGGAAGCCTGGAAAGATTTTGAGCAACAAAGACAGTTCAAATGTTCTCGTAGCTGGAACAACACAGAGACTTTGAGTTTTGCCGATACCTGCAAAATATTTTTTTCTTTGAATCAGCTATGCTGAAAGCATACATTGCATATTGAAAGCTGGCACTCTGCATATCCCTGGCAAAGTTTCTATTACACCAAGCTACTAAACTCAAGAGCTGGATGATTTCCAAGCCTCATATCAATTACTCCAGCATCAGTTATCTTAGGCGGGTTCAAATCAAGTAGTATAAACTTAAAATCAAATCAGCACTGCCAATGGAGTCCTCAGTTCACTGTAAAAACAAGATGCAAAAGAACCTATGTTTGGGCAATCATTTACCTTTTGCAAAATTTTTGGAAGCTTTGAAGTCACTACGTAACTGAAGAGAGTATACGGAAGGAAACACCCCAGATCCACCATCTGGGGGGTGGGAAGCGGGTAGAGGGGGAATCTGCTTAGCTATACAGGACATAAAACATTTTTAACTAGCCAAACAGAATTTCTAATACTGTTAACCAAAACTTTACACATAAGTTACAGCTAATTAGATAAGAGATATATATATTTTTTTCAATTATTTTTAAGAGTGATTAAAAAAACCACAGAAGACATTGTTGCTGGGAAGCAGGAACCATATCATAATTAAATTTAATTAAGATCTGTACGAAGCACATATCTCCTCCTCACCTTACCTCAGTAAAATCTCAGGAAACCATTGCAGCCACAACTTAAGTATGTTTGTTCATGCCAGATAAAGTGAAGCAAATGTCTCAAAATTTAATTGAGATATTGAAACTGAAGTGACCAAGTATCAAATCTGAATTCTTTGTAAGAATGTTTAAAATTACAGTAGGTTTCGGATTTCAATCACAATAGGACAAGTTTGATGGTACATTCCTTTAAGTGTTTTACATGTGTTGTATCCCATCTTCCATTTTGCTTGCAGAATTAGATTCTGTTTCCAGGTTGGAAAGTCAACCCAACTGACGCTCAATTATGTTGTATTTAAAGTTTGGGGTTTTTTTAAAAGATAAGTGTTTGCAACCTATGGGGAATAAGTTAATCAAAGCAATATAGGATATTCAGTGTAGTAAACGAAGGTATTTGAATACCATGGTACTCAATTTCATGAGCACTTGACAATTTTTAGGGACCAATACCACTGGGAAGAGCTGGGGGGTCCACTATAGGAGGGAGATTCTCCCTTGACTGAAATGACTCAAACCTCAAAGTTACACGAGGTAAGCATCATCCCACCCATTACATTAAGACTTGTTATCTAGAAACAACTGCCTTGTAAAACAATCCTTTGATAGGTATGGATTCCTTGCTTTCCTGCATGACTTTAAGGATGTCAAAACCTGAAATACAAGCCCCCCACATCAAGCTGTAACTGTGAGGAATTAGCAGCACACACTTGACAGGTAAGAAGCACTGGCATAAATCTGGTATGGCTGGACTGCAGGGACAGCTAATGTGAGAAAAGGCCTATGATGTAAGGCCTGCGCCTGGAAATACAAACCCCAAAGTCCTGTGATATCAACAGTAACTGCACTCACAAAACTTGAAGATGATTGGGAACAATTACTTTCCCGGGCAAAACCACGTTGACTGAGGATAACTACATTTCCACTGGAATTCCAGGATCAATGGGTAGTCAACGCACGTTGTAGCTGTTAATGCACATTTTCTCTCTTTTCAGGTCTGTGTATTTTATTTCTGTCCTAATTTCTCTGCATTTACTAAGTTTTGCTCCCACAGAGCATCTTTATGTTCCCTTATTTGTGAAAAACAATTTATAGCTACTTTAGAAAATGTAATCCTTAGTGACTGCAAATTAGGCAGTTTCTTCATTTGCAGCTCTCAAAGACTTTTCCTGACTTGAGAAAACACTCTGTTAATGAAAGCAAGATTAAAAATAAATTTATGCCCCATTTAAAGTCATTATGGGCATGATTTCAAGACAGTGTTTAAAAGCAAGTATTCAAAATAATTGCATAATGAAAATAATGATTAGGTTTTTGTCTTTAAAAAAACTAACCCAACAACTTTTAAGACTAACTACTATGCTTCATTTCTAACTACAAAATAAAAAGGGAATTAATATAGAATTTACCAAACACATAATCATACATACTCAGCTTTCAGCAGGAGTATTTGCCTGTTTTATTTTTTCCTTATTACCTCTGCAGACCTTAAATACAAAGTAAAGATCTGGAGCTGTTACATGCCTTCCTCTAGTACCACTATGTCGTCTAAACAAGTTGGATAAAAACAAGTTAGGCACAAGATGGCAAACTTACACGTGTGAAAGGTTTTATGAGAAAGTACTATATCTATTTCTGAAGTACTGTTTGGACATTTCAGAGGACAGGCACGACATGACAGAGCTGAATAAAGAGCGTTCTAATGACATTCAGTTTTTCACCTTTCTTCTAAATTAGGTCTCGATTTTCAACATAGTTAAGGGCTACAGTCCTAACAACCACAGATAGCGTTGTAATACTGAAGAAAAGAACAGTGTGGTCTATGGTTACTTGCTGTCCTGTATTAGTGAGTAGTGACAGCAGTTTTCCATGACACAGCAGAGGATGACTGATGGAAAAACAGTTTCACCATTGGACACAGAGGCATTTTCAACAGTTCAAAAGTAACTAAACAGAATCTGCTCGATCATTTATCTATTAAAAAGTAGTAAGTCACGTATTTTGGAGACAGAGACAGGTAAATCCTGACAAGACCAAAAACAGATGGGGAAGAGGCAAAGAAAGACTTTGGAGAACTCAAGCTGTGGAACAGACAGATAAAATAAAGGTTTGTGCTAGTATAGAGGGAAGAAACTTGTAGAGAGAGATATCTAGTTGCTAATTCCTCCAAAGGACAGAGATATCTGCTTAATTAGCATAAATCCAAAACAGAATTATACTCACTTAATACAACATCTGCCTTGCCCATATCATACGGTGCATACAACTCCTACATTCATGCACCAGCCTCCAGCCTTCCGTGAGGCTTTTTTTGTCAGTGGTATATTTTGGTTTTACTCTCCACAAAGAGCTTGCAAGTGCTTTTCCTGATATGTAGTGATATGCAGCTTTCTTTCAGTCTTTTACTGCCTTGGCAATCATCATCCCATCAAGGATCTTATAGCTACTTATTAATGGTTATTTTTCAGTGCAGAGGTGACAGTATGTAAGACTAGCATTCTTCTTCCCCCCAATTCCCCTAATGCACGGATTGTAGAATAAGAACAAACCCCCTTTTCTGGATTATACATAAGACAACATGAATTGTTATGAAGATATTAAATATTATTTTGTTTTTTAAAAAAAGAAGTCTTCCTAGTAGTGAGTAAAAGACACTTTCCTGTAAGATAAATCCAGGTTGTTTATTTAATTTTTTGTCAATATTTCCTGACACATTAACTTTGTAATATAAGTTGTTATAGCGGGTGAAGTATTGCTTGTCCCACCCACTCTGTGACTAAGGCAACAAACTTCAGACCCTGTATTCTAGCTAATTCAGAATTAGTATGTTGTCTCCCACCTGTTAATCTTATCCAGGTCAGGTGGCAACAGTGACTGGTGAACCAAAACCTTTTTGATCACAAAAACTACCATGGTGCTGACATGCGTGTGACTTCTGTATCATTTTCATATGAGTGCCTCTTACTTCCAGTCCCATTTAAATGTTACTTGATGGTCACTTCGAAACATGACAATTCAAAAATATTCCCTAATAATCTCTATATCAATTACAGTACTCTCATGCTGCTTAAAGAAATTGGGAGTGCTAGCCATGTACTCTAATAAGATATTTTTTCCTCATTCACATTGTACCTCTAACAGCGTACACAGCAGCAAATAGGTTACTAACGCACAACATCTCAAAATAATCTGGAATTTAGAGCCATAGTTACATTTCAAAATATAATCACCTGTTGCTGGAACTGTGGAGACTCAGAAACACACCTGAATTCAAACCGTGATAGGTTTAGACAGAGGAAGGATCACAGCCTGTTTCTTACTTGGCTGTAAAGAAGTTAGAGATCAAGTGATAACTGTACTCGGGAATATTATTGGAGTTTGCCAATAGGTGTGAAACCTATTAAGCAAATAGCTACTAGCTAGTAAAGCCAAACCCAAACTCCATACAACCCCCATCCCCTGATATACTCAATTAGTAAACAACACAACAAATTCCAATAAGCTTCTGATAATCTTCTCCAATATTTCTCAGCAAATCCTTTGCTCTTTTTCCTACCACTACAGTGACATTTAACCTGCACGCAATGAAAAGTAGTACATCCAGTGAAATTCCACTAGTCAAACTATTTAATCATCCATTAGTTAAAAACTTGCTGACTCCTCTACTATTTCCAGAAGCTTTGTTTACTATAGATAGGCCAAGATTTTTGGTTTGTATTTTAGCATAAGACATGCTTTCAAGGAAAAAGCCTCAAATATATGACATAGATATTTGCACTAGAAGCTACCACAGTACAAGTGACATTAACTTTTGCTGATTTCAATTAGTGCAAAGGGCTTACATTAGCAAGGTTCCATTTTGGAATTGACTGTCTTCCTACCACTCTGGAAATCAACATCCTCAGCCTACAAACTCAGTTTTTAATTACACTACTCATGTAACAGCAGTGTTTTGATTCTGATGGAGACTCCTGGACACAAAACTCACATCAACACTAAATGAAGACAACAGTAAAGCTGTCTCCATCAAACAGCCTTCTTTACACAGGTGTTGCATATGCTACATAACTATTTCAGCCACCAGCTATTACTCCTGGCACAAGAACAAAACCAACCAACCAACCCCCTTGCCAAACCCCTCAGTCACTGACAGCACCAACAGATTCATTTCTCTAGACTAGGCCTGACTATACAGCAACATTTGCTTACAGGAAGGCAGATTTGCCACTTGAGTCTCACAGAAGCTTCCACACTAAAATCTGTTGAATGAGAAAATGTGAATGAGATTTTTTTCCCAAGTTACTAAACTCTTTGAAAATAAACAAACCTTAAATTAATTTTTAAGGCTTACTACTGGGATATTCCATTGATTAAAGAAAATACCAGCTCAGCTATAACATCTACCGGCTTTTCAGTAGCACTTATTTCTCATATGTTACAGGAGAAGTATTTCATTTTAAGGATTTTTTTTTTTCCCCCCCATAAAATTATCACTGATGCCAGCCTTAATAAAGCCAGCAGATATTAAAGTGTAAAACCATATTGTTATTATAGCGGTCTACAAGATTTATATGGATGCAATTTAACATAGCAGATAGAGCTTACTTCACTCAGTGGAATACTGAATTGTTAATCTTGAACAAAACTACTCTCAAAAGAACCTTTTACTCAATTCTCAATAACAAGAATCTAATAAGCTACTGTCCTGTTTTTGCAGCCCACAAGAGAATACTGCCATACCCCATATCCCAACTGGGATTTTTATCAGGAAATTGTTTATTACTAACCCACAGACAAAAAATTCCTATAGAAAATGAGTTTTTGTCAAACACAAACTTTTGTGTTTTCTCTTAGAAATTTGCCCCATTTTATAGGTTGTGCCAGAAAATTTCAGTTGGTTTCCTCAACTCCTCACCTCATCTAAGACACCTACAGTCTTCAGTGACCAAGTGGCCAGCCTCAGCCCAGAGTCAACTAGTTTGTCCCATGTGAGAGACTCATCTTTCAGGACTCTTGAGCATAAACACTAACTGCACAGCTATACCCCAGAGGTATTAAATCTGCTGCCATAAATTCTTAATCCATCCTTATTTGTGTGTTCTCCTTTAACACAGGTATTTTCATGCTATTTCCCCTCTCTTTTTCTCACTTCAAATTTGATGCCACAATTTCTTCATAGGTACGTCTCCCACCTTGCAAACGCCCTTCATTTATATGCATCAGCTCATCAGTGTATGCATGAGGACTGCCTAAGCTTTCCTACCTAATAAATCATATACCAAAATTGTCAAACGGTGAAGAATGGACAAAAAGAGAAGGTACGGGAAGTACTGGCTAGCAGCTGAGATGGGATGATAGCTCAACAGCTCACTCTGCCTTTGATGTAGGGAGAAAAGAGGCTGGATTCTCTGCTGGTGGCTAGGGCAGGACCCAGACCTACTGGCCTCAGGAGCTCTGCTGATTTGATTCCTTTGACACCTGGGGATTTGGATTACCTACATCCAATTACTTTAGCCTTGTTCTGTACAGCTCTGCTGTAAAAGTTACACCCAAGACACCTGTAAGCTGCACATAGCTCAAGAGCCCTAAATTGGTCACCTCTATTCAGGGCAGACATGCTGAGCTGTGCTGTAGTATTTTGTTCATACAAGCAACACTCAACATTTTAGTGCTTTGATCAAACCACACTATTCCTATATAGTGTATTCCTAACACAGCCCAGTCTCTGAAATTCAGTCAGAATCCAGCAACAGCAAAAGACAGCTTGAGTGCCGAGTTTTTCCCTCCTTCTGCTACAAAGAAAAACATCTCAACTTCACATATGCCCTCAGGAAAACAGAAACACGGGCAAATTGTCTGGTTCCCATGAAAACCACTCATCTACTTCAAACAATTAACAATGGCTGACTCTCATATTTACACAAATATAAACAGAGAAGTGGGGCAAAGGAGAAGGGAGGAAGCAATAAGCATCCTACTTGCTTCCCTAACACCGGTCAAGTTTTCCTGACTTGTACCAAAGAAACATGTAAGAGGATCATGAGAAAGTGAGAAGAACAAGACACAGACTTATTTAACATGATATACTAGTGAAAAACAAAGTGAAAAACTTCTTACCGGCATATTATTTTTGCTATCAGGACAATTTTCATCCTTTTCCGCTTGAATCTGCTCCTGACTTGCTGATTTTATAAGGTTTTCAACTGGGTCTGTATCTTTAAATTCAGCTTCTGAACCCTTCATTGCATCAGTTTCATCTTTTACAGTAAGAATATCAGACATCCTCATTAGAAAAGGTTATTTTAAAATTCTATAAGAAATATGGAACCTTTAAGACAAAGAAAAAAGTGGATCACTGAGTAATTTAAAATGAATTTAAAAAAATTACATACCGAAACAGCTACCCAAAATAAACATGATTTTGCTACAAAAAGGATTCCCCCTCGTGTTATCTTTTTTTTTCCTGTCTTGTATCAGAGGGACAGAATGATCATTTTCTTTTTAACCACCTTTATCTAGAGGTTTATAATAACAGACATCTAAACAAATAAGAACTAAGAGCTACACTATAGTATAACTCTTGCAGATTTCCCTCCTGTATTATTTTAAAAGAAATACCTGTGCATTCAGATACTCCAAATCAAACTAGCTTCCAATAGAAACAAGGGAAGCTTTTCTCATTTGAAAGGACAAGAGAATTACATATAGGTTTATTTTAAAAGGCTGGAAAGTAAATAGATGAATCCTAATGCAACAAGTGTGGAAACATTCATAAATTTCATTAAAACTTTTAAGTTTCTGAGTTGCCAGGTAACAACTATACAAGTTCTGAATGCAGGAGCTATCCTACCCTCTAAATGTAGCAAAACTAGTCATAATAAAATTAAGCACCATCTCAAAAGCAATAAAAAAAAAAGACAGAGAGACAGCTTTGGTAATTAGGATAATAACAACAATTATCGGTAATTATAATTCACAAGAATAATAATTTACAATAATAATTTTAAGTACTATATAAAGATAACTCTAATGATTAAAGCTGTAATAGAACCACTCCAATTTTCCCTAAGAAACACAACTTCTTGTCATTAATCAGCTGCAGTGCAAGATGTAAAATAAAAAGTTTTCCATTTCTTAAAACAAACAAAGAATAAGATCTGAATGCTTAAAGTCCTTCCTAGAAAACAAAGAACAATCAAATAACATTATGGAAAGGTCCAAGTATCTGATTTAGTACCTGATAAGTCCTACAGTTTGGGGATTGTGGTCTCCCACAAAAATAAAATAAAATAATACAAAGTTCCGTTTCACAGTTGTCAACCAAGATGTCAGTTGTAACGAACCATCTGGAATCTGGCAGGAGGAGTCCCATGTCCTTATCCCCAGTGTAGAGTCCTGGACAGAACTATGTTGTCTTGGATCAGCAAGAACATCCCTTTTGAATGCCTAAAAATCAACAAAGGAAATACATGATACTTTTATTTGGAGTGGTAGGGGAGGGGGAACGTGATGACACTCAAAAACTTAAACACTCATTTCAAGAAAAAAAGCACAGAAGAAATCAGCATTTGTCATATCTATTCATTCTACTTGCTTTATCTAGCAGTAGTAACATTTTCCATTAGATTCCCAAGATATTTGTGTATTACAGAGTTAACAAGTAGTCATAATAAACATTTTGTTGGCATTCCTAGTGCAACAGGAGGGACACTGAGGTGCTGGAGAGTGTCCAGAGAAGGGCAACAAAGCTGGTGAGGGGTCTGGAGAACATGTCTTATGAGGAGCTGCTGAAGGAATTAGGATTGTTTAGTCTGGAGAAGAGAAGGCTGAGGGGAGACCTTATTGCTCTCTACAACTACCTGAAAGGAGGCTGTAGTGAGATGGGAGCTGATCTCTTCTCCCAAGTAACTAGCGACAGGACAAGAGGAAACGGGTTCAAGTTGCGCCAGGGGAGGTTTAGGCTAGACATTAGGAAAAAAATTTTTCATTGAAAGAGTTATCAAACATTGGAACAGGCTGCCCAGGGAGGTGGTTGAGTCACCATCCCTAGATGTGTTTAAAGGTCATGTAGATGTGGTGCTCGGAGACACGGTTTAGTGGCAGACCTGGTAAAGTAGGGTCAGTGGTTGGACTGGATGATCTTAAAGGTCTTTTCCAACCTAAACGATTCTACGATTCTATGATTCTAACTCTGTTTCTATAAACAAGCAGGTATCTTCCAGAAGAGTCTGAAAACACAGTTTGAAATAAGCAGCCCAGCAGGTGTGGAAGAGTAACGGGCCATGAAAGCTCACAAATCCCTGTTAGCATAACAGTGTTTTTCTTTGTCATAGTTAATAATCTACAAGCAAAATACATAATCCATATTTTAGGCAATTTATATTACAGAAGACAATTTTCAACAAAGTTAATTACCCTTGAATGACGATTTACAAATTTCTACAAAACTGACAATGTTCCATCTTCCCTCTTTTTCAGATTTGCTTTTTTGAGAAATAAGTAATATTACCACCCACAAGGAAGCATGCATTTGAAGTGGAAGGCAACAACAGGTATCTACCAGCAAACAAAATGTAACCTATGAAAACAGCAAAAATATCCTAAAGCAAAGAACACAAATAACTCTTTTTGAAACCTGTGAAAGATACACTGAAATAAAATACCCGAAAAGGATCTCTGTATTGCATTCCCCAAACGCTTTTCTCATGACTAGTCAGGGGCTTATTAAAAACAGTACAAGTGATAATAAACATCAACAACACCTTCTGTCACCTCAGTTGAACTACATGATCATTAGAATTGCTTTGGGAAAACAAACAAAGTGAAAAACATCAGAATAGTTTGAAGTGAAATTAAGAAACAAATGAGACATTCAATAGTTATAAACATGATTTTAATTGATGTAGGTGAAGAACCTGCACTAAACTGTTTTTCACAATGAAGAGTTGCACTACACGCAGGAAGAAAGGATGGAAAGACAAGTCATGCAACTTGTCTGCAACAAGTTGCATCTTAGCTGAAAGAATTGGAAAGCATTTAAGCATTCTGCACTATGAGATCACTAGGAAGCAATTAATATCAAAATTACAAGGTCAGGCTGTGACAACGCCCAGCCTCTTATCAGTTTTAATAATCCAATGTAATAATTCAACAGAGTTTTATATTAAACTAGCTAAATTTAACACTGACTTTAGATGAGAGAAAAGCCACATCCTGTTTCAAGAGAAACCTGCAAAACTGAAGAAGGGAAGCAGGATTTACAACAAAACAAAAGAAAGCAAATACTTTATATTCTCTACGTGCCACAAAAGCATCTCCAGCTTGTATTCAAATTGTTTTGTATACACATAAAGATACTGCAATCTCTTGATCCCTTCCTGGAAAACAACTGTAAAAACAACAGAAAGCAACACTTCAGAAGATACATGCACAAAAGAATGAAGAATAATGTACTTCTCCCTTGCCCCCAAATAAACCCTGCAAAAGAGATATGGGTAAGAAGAATTTTCAATTATCATTTAAATAGTGCGTAGCATCTTACACCTCTTCCTGAAGTGCTAAGATAAATAGTTACAGCTCTGAGGAGAGCACCTCGTCGTGCTGAACTACTCCCTCAGTATGACTGAGAAGCCAGCGATGGCCCACAGACTTCCAGGTTTCCTTGCAGGTGAGATTAAAGCCTGCCTACAATTACTTTTTTAGATCTGAAGAAACATACAGTTTGATAAGAGATATGAGATACTATAGACATTTTGACTTAATAAATCTTACTGCAAAGAAGTATGGAAAAGAAAGATAAATTCAGGCCTGTAAAAGATCCTATTCACTGAATCTAATGGAGAGGAAAGTATTACAGATTAAAGAATTAATTGGAAATAAAAAGGTGCAGAAATGCAACAAAGGATATGCAGTACTGTTTGGTTGAGTTAGTTTTTCCAGACAATCCAGGTGGTGATTTAAGACTTATGAAGAAGCTCAGATTAACAACCTTTACTGTAAGCAAGACTTCTATAGAGATGCTGTTTGTTTTGGTTGACTGACAAATGATTTGTATCGTATTTAGAGAAATGTTAAAAAAAGATTACAGGCTGAAGACAGAAAAAAAGAAAATATTTATGCCCAGTTGCAAATATAATCTTGGAAATTAAGTGTAATTTAATTGCTACTCCCTACACAAGTCCCAAATGGAGTTACTGTAATCAACATCCTGAAGTTTTTTCTTTAATTGTATAAAACTCACTAACAGCTCCAGTTCCTTTGCAACACCATTTAAAAAAAACAACAACACTATTAGCACACCCAATTAGCAAAATTCATGCTGCAAACATACTTGCTTGGCTATGCCAACCCAGAAAACTGATGCACAAGAAAAAAGTCCTTATATTTTCTACAACAACCTAACTGCAAATCAGCTTATAACTTGTTATGAACAGATTTTTCACCTGCAGATAGACTTAAAGCCTGCAGATTTTGTGCTATATAACCTACAGTAAAAGGGACAGAATTGAGGAAAAGCTGTGTAGTTTAATTCACACAAAATAACAGATATTTTTCCATTTTATAGAATGTAGCTATTTTCAACCAGAATCACTATATGGACACCCATGAGTAAATGACAAACCCTGTGCTTCAGACTGACAGCAAAATACACATAATAGAAAAAAGAATCTTTGCTTACCTGAAAAAAAAAAAACATTTGTTTTGATTAATAACAGCCAGAGATTCATTGAAATTGGTAATGTAACCTTGTGTTTTTGACCCACAATTGAGAGTTACTAGTACTTGGATAATGTTCCATCCCTGAATTTTCCTCTAATTCAGACAATTTTCACAGCTGAGATAATTTGATTCTAGTTTCTAAACTCGCACAGATTTGATTAAAAAGGACTTAAGGAATTTTATGTGCTGCAAACAGAGGGGGGGACAGATCACAGTCCATTCTTACGAATCCCACCTCTTCCACCTCCCCATATACTTGGATGTTAATTTCTTGTGTCCCATGCAGGACAGGAAAAAAGAGAAGAAAGCAAGAAGCAGTCGCTCTACTGTTTGGAGAGAAAATAGGTACTAGTAAGCAAACTGATTAAGTTGATTTACACCAAATCCCAACACTGGCCATAGACTGGATGGCCATATAGACCAATATGGGTCAGCATATTTAATAAGAGGGACATGATACCTCTGCCCCAAAATTATCCAAACAGTTGAGAGGACTGAATATTAGGGGTAGAACATTACCTGGTTTTGCACTTAAAAATTCAAACAGCTAGCAACAGATCTCATGAAAGAAGCCATCCAATTTTAGTATCTTTTATAGGTGACAATAGGCACCTACTTTAATAGACAGGAAGTACAAGGACTTGTACAAGTATGTAAGAGTGGAGGATAACATGTCAAATTTATCTTCTTTAACCTTTGGGATTGCTGTCCCCATCTAAACACTTACTGTGGAAATGTATGTTCCTCCCCTTCTTCATCATATTGCTAACACCACATCACCACCGTTCATCCTAAATTCTATTCTCTTCAGAAAAGTGGTAACCACTTTGTCTAGGCAACTATTCTGAATGTACTCCTTTTCAGAGGGAAAATTGTTATTATCAGCTGTGAAATGGAAATCTAGTACTATGTAGGCATACACTTTTCAGTCAGAAGATCATAAAAACTGCCAATGCTGTGCCCTCATTGCTTTCTTTTGCACAACCCAGAGGACAAGGCATAAAAAAGAAGACATGGAGCAAAGCCATTGCTGAGTTTTATGACAGAAGCCCCCTGAATCACGATACATGGAAAAACACTGGGTCCTTTCTTTCAGGTTCTGACTTGAAAAATCGTCATATGCAAAGCCGCTAAATTGACTTGTAATGAGTGAGGATATTTCTGGGAACAGGATCTACTCAACTTAATCCAATTTCTCTAATGGGCATCAAGACTTCCACCTCCTTCTTGCCAGCAATGTAGATGGAGATAGGAAGCTTTACTCTGCCCATGATGGAAGAAATCAATTCTTTTTCTTTAAAAAGAAGGCAAAAGACAGAAGGTGATCTTTTTCTTCTTTGTTAAAGCTATTGTTGATATCATTGCTGTCAAACAGACCCCAGCAACAGCTGTCAAAATAACTGGTATCAACTAAATTCAGGGCAGGAAATTGGATTAGAATGATGGGGGTGAAAAAAAATCTACATTCAACACACAAAGTGTACACACTGCCAATGGAAAGGTAAAATGAGAATTTATTTCTTAAACAGGCTTCTGTTCACCAGATACTTCAACAGAATTCTTGTGCAGGTCTACAGAGCATCCCTTGTTGTGGGCAACATCCACGTACCTCATTTTTACTTTAAGTAGTTTACCCCCTAACCTGACACTCAAAATCAGTCAGTGCTGAATTTCCCAGTAAGGCTCGTTGCAAGTCATTCAGAAGTCTCCGGACTGTATACAGCAGTTTGTCTTAGCTCTCAACATTTATTTTAGTTACGTGTAAAGCTGTACTTCTCTTCACAAGTTGCTTTAACATTATTATTCAAGCCCTAAAGGCTGGAACTTAATTATCCATCTGTACTCTCCCTGAAACCAGACCAAGTTCATGCAAAACGCTATGGAGAAAGCCATACTTGCAGTACTGTATATCTATGTTAAAGAAAAGAAAGCCAAAACAATCAATGTATTAAAATTTAAAGCAGGAAGCAGCAGTAGTTGAATTGTTTGTCTGTCCCAGCACCAGAAGGCCAGCAACCACAGGAAAGACAGGTGAGATATGGGACCAAGAAACAGTTGGGGCAGGCGGGGCTGTAAATATTAAGGCAGAGAGACAGGCAGTAAGAAAGTCTAGTATTTGCCCCAGCTTTTTACATATATGTGATTTTTTTTTTTTTTACATTTTTTATACAGTTTCTATATACTAAATGTGAAAAGAGATACAGACAGAAATTGATTCTCTCTAGTACCTCTAGATTTCCTGTAAGTATTTCCAAAATACTTCATACTTCCAAAGTCTTCCATGTCTTTCAGAAAAGCAGTCCTAGGGAAGATGAACATAGGACGAAATACAGAAGATTTCTGACTAGCAATCAGGAATTCGCCATTCACAACTACAAGAATCCTACAAGAACCCTCTCCACGACCAAATTAAGCAAAGAGGCTGGGAATGTGCTCAAAACAGTGGGGACAGAGTTGAGAACAGACTATATTAGTCTAATAAAAGAGATCTACAATTACACATTTTTTGCTTTCACTACATTCTATTTCTTAATTCCCTAGCTTGGAGTCATAGAGCTGACATTCCTCTGCTTAAATGAAAGACCCCTTTATGCATGTACACATGCCAGAGGAATCACAGCAGTAGGTTATTTTCTATACTATTTATACTGTATTCCATTAAACTAAAAAGAATCAATGTTGGGACTACTTACTTGTATTCTCTCTGAAGCAGGATTATAAGGATAATCTTTCCTAGAGAGGAAGTATCAGGAAGGGGAAAAATACATAAAAGGTGCTCTGCACTAAACAACAATTACCTTTACTACAAAAAGAGTAGAGTAGTGTTGTCCTCATCAGGAGGGGTACTACTACTTAAGGGGAATCTACAAATTCACCTGTCTTTCCTTTGGGAGACCTGAGCTTTGTATAGAATCCATGTTATTTCAAAAACTGTTACAGAAGTAGCTGCATGAGAAAAAAACACCTTAAACACTGGCTTCTTACCATAACTGACACAGCAGCTTCGTGCAGCAACTCCTGCCACAGCTTAAGTGGAAGAACTGATTGATAAGTACAGCAAAGCGCTTTTTTTTAATCATTATTTGGTTTGGTTTTGAGAAAGGTCAGGACTTTCCCTAGAAAAAGAGATCTTTTAAGACTCTTATATAAAAGACTTGCCACAACAAGAGCTCTTCCAGCTATTTTTCACCTCAATTATTTTAGGGAACATTTAAACACAATATAAACATATTTATATTAGCATCATAACCTCAGGGTTCCTGTGATTAGAACAAACACCAACCCTCCCAACCAACCAAAAACACTCGCAAAAAGTTACATACGTTTCTTTGTTAGGATGAAAGGGGAAAATGTTTATGCCTTAAGCAGAAAGATACTGATCAAAATTATCTCATTCTTACATTAACAAATACTATGGGTACACCTAAAAGAGAGTTATTGCATCCAGCTACTGCTTAGTTCTTGAGGACCACTATTTACACATAGTTTTCTGAAACAATTAATTTTGGCAAGTTAGACCAATGCCTCAGACAGCCAAATCAACAGAGAACTCACAGCTGTCAAAAAGGAGAGGTCTCGCTGCATCTCCTTCCCCTTGTAGCCTCTGCCCCATGCTCATGAAGTGTGGTCCCACCTCCACCTTCGCATCAGCTCTGGTGCTTGCTGAGCTTTTCCAACAAGAAATGACTGAGAAACAAAGCTCTTTTGCTAAGGTAGTTTTTGCTGGGCTACTGAGCTACAGCAGTGCACAGGAAGTTTATATGAGCACTAGCCAGCATGAAGTAAGCAACAAGAAGGACAGAGAAACAGCTGCACCTCCCTCTTTTTGCAGTGGTGACTTTTATATCAGCTCTGCCCCGGTAGTCAATTAAGGACACTCTTCAATAGCACCAGCCTAATTAAAATAAAGCTATGTGAAGGTGCAGACTAGTACTTTTTTGGGAAAAAAAAGTAAAATAAGTCTCCATTAACCGAGAATCTGTAGATGAATCCTGAGACAAGAGACGGACAAGTGATAGGCACCTATATTTGGAACAGATTAGTCCCTTCTGGGAAACTTTCCTTAGGGGAGGGGTGGGAAAAGGACACAAGGAAACTGCCTCAGATGATAAAGGAGAAGAAAGGAGAAGCAAAAACTAAACCAAAAAATCCACGCAATCTTAACAATCCTGACTTGGAGAGCAAGGGAGGATTCCAGAGGGAGCAACAATTCTCCTGCCCACGAACGGACTAAGCTATGCTTACAGATGCTCTGACAGCCACAAGCCAGGGTCTGCAACCAAAGTTTCGCTCTCCCTCTCTCAGTGCTTTACTTACCTCTGTGGCCCAGGGATTCAAAGACTTTTAAAATCTACCACACAGCTTTTGTAAAAACATAGCAACTGATCTTAAGATTACCGTTCATCTTACAGAAAATTCAAAAGCAGCTCTGTACAATCATGAGACATAGAAACTGGAATTATGCAGAGGCAGCTATTTCCTTTTTCCAAAAAAGCCAACACACACACATTAACTCTGTGTACATGCTTTCTGCATGTTATCTTATGTCTAAAGTTTGAGACCCATTAAACAACTAACTAGAGAGCAGAGAATCCCGGCCTCCCTACTGAACTACGATATTGTGCAGGTCTGATCTTATTAATAAACGTAGCATTTAAATAAGAAATTTGTCCATTTTTGAAGCATGAATCAAAACCATCCCTCATCTTGTTTACATTTATGTACTGGAAAATGCTGTATAAATGAATCCATGCTGCATTGACTTAAGTACACTTAAAGATTATGCTTTTCCCAATGATACCATCTATACAGGTTTTAAGGTTATACATTAACTAGTTAACAACTGAAAGCTATTTACTGCATTAGCTTTAGGAGATACCTTTTATTCGATTCAATTTACCAAGCTATTTAGTAATCACATTTTCAAAGAAACTGTATGATGACAAATAGGAATACAAAAGCATAATGTGCGGTTACCCTACCTCTTCCAAAATTAATTAAGGACCGGATGTGTCCTACTGTCTATGCAAGTTATATCCTACTACATAGTGAGTGTAGACATCATTAAAAAAAATTAACTGGACAGAAATAGCACCAAATTTACCAGAAGACATTTGCAGACTTTCTTGAGAAAACTCCCTCCAAAGGGAATTCAGATGACAGAAAGAAAATCCCACAATTGTGCACCCGATAAAAGGCTCTCATAAGTATGTTGTAATTAATCTTGCTGCACTGGTTATACAAAGTAATCCACTGTGTTATTTACCTGTCCTGTCCCTCTATCAGAGGTACTACTACAACAGCAGAAGTTGGCAGACGAGAACATGTTTACACCTCAATCACTCCAGCTTGGTCTGGTGTCTAAGTTCACACAGACCTTCACTGACCACATACACCAGGATACAAGGCTTTGCACTTGTGTGACCAAGGCGTCATCATACCACCTTCCCATCCGCTGACTTTGGTGCAAAGTCAACAGCCTTGAGAGAGGAAAGAAAGACAGAAAGAGACATTGTCTTAAAGCACAGCAGGAAGATTCACCAGAACGTTATCTGTCAAACATCTACTTCAAACTTATAGACACTTCAGATAGGTACCAGCACTGTATTATTTGCACAATAACAATGCCGTGTATCAGAAACAAAAATTGAAACTTGCCCCTTTCTTGTAGTTTATTATACTTAAAGACCACCTTTTCTTTACTGAGAAGTTCCGCATACTACAATCTCTCAAACAATTGTAAAAACAACATACTTCCCCTCTTTGTCACACTCAGGCTATAAGGTAGGACACTACCATTGTTCATAAGATAGCTAACAGGCTTTTAAAGAGGACATCTTCCACAGTAATAAGCATGTGAGAAGCCAAGACACATTATTAGTAACTATCCCTCCCCCTTTTTTATATTTTAAATTCTGAGCAATAATCTAAGACTCTTTAACCTTCTCCTCTGAGTCCACTACTGAATGCAATAGAAACGCTTAGCTGACAGTGACAAAGAATAACAAGAGAACTCCTTCAGGAATATAGTTGCATACATGGGGATAAGAAATTTAACAACCAGCAAGACTAGAGCAATCTTTATTCTACATACTGATAGGAAACTACAGTATTAAAGTACTTATGGAGATCAGTTTGTTGTTGACATTTGTTGGCCATAAACTCAATATTTCTGTCCTAGAAAACTTTAAGCGTATACTGATAGGCTGAAAAAACACTGGCACTATTCAGTGGTTCTTCAGAGTAATCTGGAGCGCTGGCTCCTCAGGAGGGTCAGCCGTTCCATTCTGCACAGAGCACTGTCATTTTCTTATTAGTTCTCCTCTTGGACTTCACTTTGGACTTTTAGGATACAAACAATCAGAGCAAAGTACATCAAAGGAAGTAAACAACTTTGTCTGGTTTCCTCATGGCAAACGAAACAGTCCTCAGGATATAGGCCCTGCTACACATAACATGACAAAGGGGTTCTGCTAAGGTGCTTCCAGCTTACTATTAAATCCAGCAGGCTTCAGGTATTTTTCTTTTTCTATGGTGCCAAAATATGCACTTTTAATTTAAAAAAAAAATGCAGACAATTTAACCATTTTAGGAAAAGGAAAGGGTTGGCATACTAGGATACTACCTAAGAAAAAAAACCCCACTCCAATCCTTGTTTTGACTACAGGAACTACACAACATGAAGAACAACAAAAGTCCACCTGACAGAACAGGAATGTTCAATCCACGTGTTTCAACAGATGCAAGGTTTCCGATGAAATTACAGTTCTAGCACCGAACAATCTGTGTTGGATGAAAACCCACTTGGCTAGCATATGCATATTGTTATAAAACACAGCTCTGTGGTTAGTCCACTCTCATTTGGGCAACTAAAATAATCAGAAATGGTTTATACACTATTTAAAGTCGTAGCTCCCTTAGGATCTGCTCTCACTTTTTTTTTTTTTTTTAGATTAAAATAATTTCTGAAACAGACTTCAGGACAGTTAACTAAATACTGTTTTTTATATAACTGTCTCACTGGCAAGCATCTGCACAGGCTTAACAACGTACGTTGGCAGAAAAATGCCATTTTAGCCTGAACACTATTACCGCATTAACCTTTCAAAAATTACATACCTCAGAAATAGCAAAGCATTAGGTTAGTGGAAAATAGAGATGTTGAATGGCTAAGCCCCTCCTCCCCCAAGAAACATGCCTGTCTAAAGGCGTAAGGAAAGAACTACTTAGAAGGCTTACGAAATACAACATGACATATCTTTAGTTTTTTGCTAACATAGTTCTGTTGGCTTGGGAGGTGAAACATGAATGCCCTTCTCACATGACATTGCTGTAACAGCAAAAGCTCTGTAGAAACAACTATGCTGACGGAAGATTTCGTTGGCTTAGCTTACATCATTCAGAGAAACCTAACCGACAGCAGAAAAACTCCTCCTGTCTCTTAAGCCGTTGCTACTCTGGGAGCTCTACAGCAGATGAACACACAGTTCTGTATCCGTGTCCCCACAACAGCACTCTCCCCCACCTTCAAGCCATTTCATCTTTCAGGCAACTCCCAACTCTTCCCTTTCTACCCTTATTTTGTTTATATTGCATGCTCACCCATCATCCTTTATCAGCTTCTCTGTCACCCTGCATAATTTTTTCCACAAAATTTTCACTCATTTTCAACTATACCTTTAGAAGGCTTCCAACAATTCCATGAAACGCACTGTGTAATACCACATAGCACAAAACTCTGCATCACCATTAATATTGTTGTGTATCTATTTCATACCTTCAGGTCATAAAGTCATTCAGACTAAGGACCCAAAACTGAAGCATCTACCTGTTTTAAACTATCAAATAGAAATAGTCAGTTGTCTTATTAAAAACAACTCTTAGAATTGAAGAATCACATGTTATTGGATCATTCCCTGAAGCTAGATTTCTAGCATTAAGGCCTTAAAATGGAATAGAGTCACCATATGCTTTTCCTGTGTCTGTTGGAAATGAAATTATTAGTTTGTGAAAAAATAACTGGTTTTCCCTTTATGCTGTTATCAGTGCTTACTAAATGTGACAGGTTTTATAGCACAAAGCATAAGTATAGCCTGAGCTGCTTAAGGTTGCTTTAAAAAAAACAAAACCCCTAAAAACTCATTTTCTATTACCAAACCGTAAACTAACCAATTGTATCTTCAAGAGCCTTTTCAGCTCATAATTGATTAATATTAGTATCTAAGAAACAAGATAGAAGTAAGAGTATGTAAATATTTTCAGTTCAGATGGAGTAAAAAACCATCTTGCTACTCAAAATACTTAACAGAAAACACATAACAAATAAAATACATGCAGAAAACACGTAACATCAAATAAAGTACATGCCATGCACGTGTCCTCGGATGATACAGTAGCAAACTAAAACCTGAAAACAGTCAAAGAATGACTTTTTTCCCATTATTTTAAGTAAATAAATTGAAGCATTGCCTGTGAATATTTTCAGTGGATGTCCTTCAAATAGTAGCTTTCTTAAAAGATACAAATCTTCTTTTCATTTAGAAAACAGCCCTCCAGAACTGCACACAGCAACTAACACATTTTTATAGAGAATTCAGGTTTTATTCTTAGAATATATAAGTTTACATTTTTCCTTTGGTATTTCCATCAATAACAACAGTAAAAAAAAGGGTGTCTAAAACAGACATACAAATTTCAACAGTAGATGGTAGGAACAGATTCCAAGAGTTACCAGGCCAGATTAAAGACTCTGTTTAGGGCTCTAGATAATCACAATTATGAAGTGGGCTTGGTTTTCAAAGAAGTTATAAAGGAGAAGCTTCAAATACAACAGGCACTTTCTTTCCCCCTTATAACAAGAATCACTAACTTGCTGAATTACCATACCATTATGGTCTCTCCCTGCATAAAGTAAAATAAAACACACCTAAGCAAACAACAACAGAAACACCACAAAATTTTCCATGGGGCACTATCAATACAGTCACCTATGTATTGTTGCCACAGCTTCATAAAATACTATACCACACCGACAAGATACATACATACATCATTTGGTAACTTAAAAATCTGTTGATTATAAACATCATGTAACAACAAATCAGAATTTTAAAACTGTCTACCTAACAAACATTAATCCTTTAGCAGTGTATTTTTGTTCAGTTTATAACAAAGCCATAGAGGTTCTGATGTCTGCTTTGATAGTGCAGAAACTTGAAAAAAATTTAAATGACCATTGATATTCATGGAATCAAGTGTCATGATTTTTATTAGCCATCCAAAGTTACTCGTTATCTCAACGAAAGGCGATTTGGTCTACAATATAAAGGAGAGTCAACAACATCCTGCATAGGAAAAAACATTTTTATGTAGCTTACTGTAAATACTCTTTCTATTTTGATTTGAAATATATTTTTCAGTTCAAAATTTCTTTATTAAAAAAATTTAATCTTAATTGTAGTTCCTCATTACAATGGAGATACTGCTAGCACTTTAAAAAAAAAAGTATATAGACATGTCCCCCATTTTTGCCACCTAGGGAAGCTGTTTTGTTTTAGCAGAGATATTTATAATGATTTTTCAATCCTAGCACAAGTAGAATATCCAATGAATAGAAATGAGCAAAAATGCCATTATTAAACCAGATGATGTAAGAAAAACTTTTTTTTAACATGAATGTTCAAAGAAAGAAGAGATTTAGGGACACTGATGATCTCTGTTAATTGATTAGCCTAAAATGGCTTTTGTGGAAAAAAGGAAAACCAAATGCAAACTGCAATTTGTCTACAGACATTTTATTCTTCTCCTTTCAGACAGTGTTTAAATACCCTATTTCAGAACTCACATACCTGTATCATATTGCCATTTTGCTTCATTACGCAGTTACTGAAGACGTGCTTTCCGTAATACCTCATACAATGCTCTGCCTGCATTTTAGAGAGCGTACTGCACAGCCATGCTCAGCTGATCACTCGGCGTCCCTAGTTCTGCGCTGAAGCAGTCTGTTGAGGCACTTGCTGAAGCCTCTGAGACAATAGAAAATCAACAGCTGGGCGCCGCGCTGTCAGTGACACCCAGCCAGTCACCAGGCACAGGCACCAAAATGCGCAGAGCCTATATGGAGCTCCTCCTTAGCAATTCACAAGCCACTGATGCAAAAGCTTTCTGAAGCTGTGAATGTGCTGTAAAATGGCTGTACAGATTTTAATCACTTTCGCCATTAACAGTCAGATTACTCTCAAAATGAAAGTTTATGCCACACTAAAATTCTGATGTGACACAGAAGTAGGACAGAAATGTTCGTACTGTAAAGATACTAATTTCCTTTCTAAATATTTTTATTTCTTCAGTTTGTCATTGCAAACACAACTTAAAAAACAACAGTAAGTTAGCTCACAGTGCCAGCAGATAAATGCAGTTGTCATCGACAGTATGAATGCCATGATAATTTTCTGGACTGGCACGTAACCACTATCAGTGCCCAAATAAGGAAGAAAAACATTTCTGAACAGAGGGGTAGAAAAAAAGCCAGTTATTATGATATGCTAATCGTCATACTTCCAAAATCAGTATCCAGAACAGGGGTCTATAATTTTCTTGCTTGTGAGAAACTGCTACCACTACCCTATCTGCACTACTACAGTGCTCAGGAGTACTACTGCAGAATGATAATCCCCCTTCTGTACTTCTCTAGCAACCACTCTGAAGAATCCTGCGTACCAAATAAAGGCTGGAAGGCAAACGGAGCAGTATTTTTAATTTGGGGGCTCCAGAGAGGGGAGGTGGGGTCTTGGGAGGCTATCATTCCTGACCAACAGGAACTCAGCACCCCATTTTTAAGTGACAAGGTTAAAAAATATATATTTAAATTATATGCACATGTATATATACATACAAACATACATAAATACACATTTCTATAATATAGCAAGCATAGGAAATAAAAAATAGCAAACAACAAGCAGTCTCAATACCAAAAGATCTTTTTATAAAGGTATATAAACAAAATACATATAAAAATATCTTTTAGTACCGAGACTGCAACGGTCTGCGACAGGTCTAAATCTAAATCTTCCTATGCTTGTTATTCCCCTCTTCTGCTACCTCTGTGCTCCATCTTTAAAGCCTCTGCTCTTACTGGCTGCAAATGGCAGTGGTACATGCTCCATGCATCTCGGCTGTCATCCCTGACCAGCAGCATCTTGCGGAGGGGGCGGGTGGCGGTAGGGAAAGCCTTTTTCCTTTAGCTGAAGATGGCAGTTCTTGGAATACCTGTTTTCTTCTTGTGCACGGTAGGTTCAATGTAACTGCGGGCTATCTCTGTTCTCTACTCAACAGTTACCTCCTTACATTACTATGCAAGCCAGCTATTCCTGTTGTTCTACCCCAGGCTACAGCTTCACAGTTCTTTTGATCTAGATAACGCTGCACTATGCTGCACTCTCTCACACGTGTTGCCCCATCAACACACCCAATTAGCTCCCAACAAACAAGTCTATAATAACCCAAAGAAAATATATACAAAAGGCATAATTCTGGGAGGTCCTTGATATTTTCACTAGTGTTTCACCTCTTCTCTTTCACCTGGCCTGCAACGGGAGCATTATTCACGATACAGACTTCTAGACTGCTTTGGCAGGATGTTAGAGAAGAAAATTTTTTTTTTTTTTGATCATATAATGAATTCTATATAGGTGAACACCTATGTGCAAAATACATTCATTGCAGGGTCTGTACTTTAAATGCCGCCAAAGAGAACAGGTTTTAATTTTTGGACACATTATACACATTACAATAACGTCAGAATAATCTTTTAAGTAGTCTCCTTACACAACACTAGGAAAACGTGTGTGTGTGTGTGTGTGTGTGTGCACTTGTGTATCTAACTACTGTTACAGCTGGATTTGGCATTCACATCCCTCACTGCAGAGAACCTAGGAGTATTTTTTTAATCATTAAGGTCAGCAACAAGCTCCAGCTAACCCTGAACAGGAAATATAGCAGTACCTATGGGAAAAAGAGAACTGGGCAATCAACTACTGATATACTTTGCGCTGTCCCTTTGAAAATTGTTAGTTTTTCCTAAAACTCACACATCCACATTATAAAGTGTTGTGAATATATCAAATACTTCTTTTTGGCTTTTATTAGCTTCTGTAACTCCTATCCTGGAAACCGTCATCCTACAGGAGAGGATAGACTGGTCTGGGTTTACTTTCTCATAAGAAAAGGAAAACCTTTTCCCCTCCACACACAAATTTATTGGTCTGCTCTGCTGGATTAAAAATGGGAATAGCAGTCATGATGTTTTCCCCCCATAACTAGAAGCTTATCCTTCAGCAGCAGCTTAAAAAAAAAAACTCTCCAGTGAATTCCGTGAGGCACTTCCACATAAACCCACATCTTCTAGCTGTCCAGATTCTATTAGATAACATTCCTTCTTTCCAGGAGTTCACCGTTTCTCATTATTTCCAGATTTCATTAAAGTGGGAAACGGGAAAAGACCACTGAAGTGAGGGGAAGGGGGAAAAAAAAAATTAAAAATAGAGGCAATGTAAGGTGGAAGATCCCAAAAATGCTGGTCTAGTTATTATAATTTCAATGCCTTCAGTGAGGCTTTTTTTACAACCACTACAGTGAAACAGCAAGAAAACCACCAATGCCTACAACAACCCAAGTTTTCCTTAAGAAATCAGAAATAATTTTTAGTTGAATATTAAAACAGTCCTCAGCGCTCCTGTGCTTAACATTAAAAAGGAAGAGAGGATTTTGACAGGAAACAATAGTTATCTGAAATATTCCCTGCCTAGGAAATGTACTGTATAAATGCTTGTTTGAGGTTGTGTCTAAAGCTCTATAAATGCCTTTACACAGTGCCAAATGCAACTGTGTAAATTAATATAGAAATAACTCATTAACATATGTGAAACACGAAAATAATTTAAACTGAATATTGTAAAAATACTGCCTTAATGCTTCTCTTAAATGAGACAAGACACAGAATTAATATTCTTAAGATAAATAACAACTTTTATCCTGGAAACAGCAGTTGGAGCACTCAGGGCTAGTTTACAGTTCCATTAGCAGCCCTGACTTAGTTGATCTTCAGCTTGGAACATGCGTAAATTGTATCTCTTATCAAACACACACAATTACATTTGGTGAAATACTACCTAACAGAATAGGCATTATAAGCTCAGAAACAGATACGCAAATGGAAGGTTCAATTCAATTTAAATTTCAAAGCAATACCACATATCAAGCATACAAAACAGATATTCAAGAGAGAAGTAAAAAACAGTCTAGAAAGCAATCAGATGCTTGCTAAAGGGGGAAGGATTCTCTAGGCTTACTCAAGAAAAAAGTGAAGATACGCAATGCAGCCACAACCACTTCAAAACCATTTTCCTGACAAAACAATACCTTCTGATAGTTGTACTGAAAACCTCAATACAAATAAGTGATTGTGAAAATTAATATCTTCACTTTCTTTTTTTTTTTTTTTAAACTCGTAAAAAAATTAAACAACTCTAAGTGGCCAAAGTGCACCATCAAGTGCCCCCAAACCAGTATCTGACTCACAGAATAGAGGAGACTGGACTGCCCCAAAGGAAGTTTTCTTTAAAACTTTAACAGGAGCATTGACACAGACAGAAATCCGAACTGATTAAAAAGGCAAAAAAAATAACATGGTCTGTTACATCGGATATACTTGGGAAGCAGGTGTTACTGGCTCTGCAATATCCAATCACTTGAGGCACAAGGGCCCTATATTCTAACAAACAACTCACAGTAAGGTTTACAGGCCTGTACATTTTCAGGGCAGAAAAGGCAGGACACAAACTCCTGGAGGAGGAAGCACACAGCTAACAAACTGAAATGTTCTAATAGCCTTTCCTTTTAGAAGAATGAACAAAGGAAGAGAAAAAAAATTAGTTCTTTGAGGATTCATAAAGAACAAGCTAAAAAGGAAGCTTCTGGACCAAAAGACATTTAAAAAAAAGCTTGAGAAACAAACTTTTTTAAAAAACTAGAATGGGATAGTTTGTTAAGTAAACTACTTATCGTAATTCCAACATGAAGTTTATCTCTACATGTAAAGGAAGCAGAGTAGCTTTTCCTCAGTTACATGAGCAAGGGAGACACTTAACAGTGTAAGTGATGTTTGGCCTATCTACATGAACTTAGAAGTGCCATACAAAGCCACCTTCTGATCCCACCGAGTTCCATCCACTTGACTGATCTTGAGTTCGTCTCTTCTGAACTGCTAACAGGTCTTAAACATTTGATTGAACAGAAATATCTTTATCTCTACCCTTAGAGAAACTACATAACTCCAGACTGGTCATGAATGCTTCTTCTGTATGTAGTTCATATAATCTGCCTATAAAAACCCCTCACTTCCAAGAAAGCACAAATGTTCAACCGCTGCAATTTCATTCCTTTGCACCATAA
Source organism: Burhinus bistriatus (assembly GCA_013397275.1). NCBI lineage: Eukaryota > Metazoa > Chordata > Aves > Charadriiformes > Burhinidae > Burhinus > Burhinus bistriatus. The sequence continues at coordinate 654,127 of VYXH01012778.1, read as the reverse complement.
GCACAATTGAGACAGTACAGCGATGAAGCTAAAATAAATGTCTTTCTCTGGTGGTTTTATTTTTGTTCCAAGAAGTGAAATATATCCTCAGTCTTACTAGCATAAATGAAACAATTTTACTGCCATTTAGAAACTACTCACCAATTAACTATGGTTACTAGATAATGACAAAGTGTTGTCCAAATTGAAATACAGTAGACCTTAAGCTAAAGCCCTAAATTTAAGCAATCCCAAAACACTGACTGTGCAAAGCTAGTCTTAAAGACTAAATGCAATTACATTTCAAATGCCTTCTGGACAATGGATACCAAATGTGCAAGTGTCTGTCTGGTGGGTCCATTTGTAGGGCTGATTGCTGATGAAAGACTAACTTATAGTTAATTAAAAAGTCTAGAGTAATGGTATAAAAACAAGCTGAAAAAAATACTTCTAGCATTCACAGAATACAAGAATAAAAATCTCTTCAGAAGTATTGCAGTTTAAGCAAACAACTGAGAAATGATCCATGCTAAACAAAAGAGTGAATATACCACAAAGTCAGACTAAAGATCAGTTAGTTTTGTCAGATACATGTTTAATCACTGTATTCTCTCTCCTTCCGTCCCAGCTGTTGCTATTACTGAACATTCTCATTCACTGTTACTTCTAAAACACAGGTCTATAACCCTTTCAAAACCTTCACATTTTCTCCACAAACGACCTGACCTACTTCATTGTTGATAAAATAAAAAATTAAAGAAATCATAAATTTTGTCTCAAGATGACAGATTCATGCAAACCCAATGAACACACCATGTCTAGTTTTGCATTCATATCTTGAGATTAACTTTTTCCTAAACTATAGTTTAAATTCAGACTGTTCTAGACATTCTGCTTTTATACACTCACCCAAATGCCAGGCATTAGCTAAGCTGAAAATTAAGCTACTCATTTGCACCCTGGAGTTTAAGGTCATCTTAACTGCCTGAAAGCAAAACCAATATACCATAATATCCTCTCAGCCATATGAGGTTGATTGTGTTTTGGGTTTTTTAATGAAAAAGCAGTCTGAACAAAAAGTAACATCTCTGATAATTTCCTCTGGGCTTCCCCATAAGTGACCCAGTAAGTGGACTGATATAGTGGGCCAGATATATGAAGGTCCCAGATGCTGAACAGAAAGTTTTTAAAATCACAGTATTGGCTTTAAGTACCAACACTCAGAACAGACTTGTGTTGTCTCACTGGACATATTTTTCCATTTTTTTTCCGTAACAAAACCCGGTCTCCATAAGGTATGTGATATGCAAATAATAATTTTTTAGAATGTACTGCTTTTGAAGGCATGCTGTCCGAACCCCATGAGCAATACATACAGAGCTGTCACACTAGGTAGGGGAGAGGAATGCTGAGGGGTGCAAAATCAACTTTTTTTTGGTAAAGACACTATCAAGCAACCAATAAAGCTAAGGTTCTGCCTATTCCAGCAATAAGGCACAATGACAAGTAGTTTTGTGAACACAGAAATGAGAATAGAGAACTGTAAGAAACTGTTTATTCTAAACCAGTGTTATTTTCTGCAAAAGGACAGCTGAAAGAGAAGTTCCCAAATAATAACGCCTACCCCCAAAATAAGAAAATTCCAAACAATAAGCTTTCTCTCATGTTTGCAAAATTCCATGTTGGATAGCACAATAAATTGTGTTATCATCCCAAAGAATTCTAAACAACTATGAACACAGGACAAGGGCTTCAATGCCAGGTGCCTAAAAGCAAGAAAAGAGGAAAGGGGGAGGCTTCAGCTAGAATCACAATGAGCAATTCAGTTGTAATCCCACATTTCTCACTTACTTCAGCTGTTCCTTGTCCTTTCCCACAACTTAACATTTACTATGTTACTAGTTATCAGGTGCCTAGACTAAACACTCTTAGATCACTGTAAGACAAAACCACACTTCTTGAAAATAACAATATTACTCCAGCCTTCTGGAAAGCCTGTGATTTGCTGGAAGTCCTTTGCTTCTGTGTTCCCTCTCTGTAGTTCCATATACTCTTAAAACATTGCAAACTGGTAGCAATGGCTGCCAGCATGCTTTCATGTCATGAAGCAGGCACAAAGAAAACCCCTAAAGAAATCACAGAACTTCTCATCTCATCAATTCCAATCCTCAAGCAGTTCAGAGGCAAAAGAAAAAGGAATGCATTACTTTAAACCAAGGAAGATGTAAGAGTCTGGAGAAATAAGTATTTTTCTAGCGTGAAGTTTGACTACAGCTTGCCAATTCAGCGGAAGTCTTTAGTACTCTCCAGAACTCAGAATCTGAAAATCAACAGGTCAGACAAGAGCGACAAGTTTCCTCAGAGCAGGTATGTGTTACCTTCCACCCATACAGAAAGAAACGAGAGTAACTGTAGGGCTGAACCAAACAAATGATAACACAACATGGAAGGAGGATCTGAACCACATAAAAGAGGGGCTAGGGAAAGGGTTGCAGCTTTTCTCTTGCTTCAATGGAGAGGATTTGGGAAGCTGGGTATTTTTTAACATTGTTTTTCAATTTATTTCCCTCTCTTGAAAAAATAAAATCCGTAATATCAGCTTTACTCCTCTATTTTGTTCTAAAAGTAAATGGTGTTGGTATATCTTGTGAGGTAAGCGTGTTCAACCTAAAACAGTGAGAGCTGAAGTTGTGGGAAACGTGCTAGCTCTGGCATTAGCGGTTTCAAGGACTTTGTTAACATGACCCCTACTCCCACCCCAAATTTGGCTAATGTCAACTTAATCAGCACAAAGAATGATCTTTTTAAATCCCAGAGTGTTTAAGGTTAAACAAGACCTGACTTCTCATGTAAAAGTCAACAGGGGGAGGGAGAAAGGAGCAAGGAGAGAGATGGGTAGGAGAGACAGAGAGGGACGCTAAGAACACCAGGAGTCAACATCTGATTTTCACTGTCTTGCACATCTGTACAGTCAAGTGTCTCAACTCAAATGAGATAATATATTATTATCAGACTCTAAAGGGACTTTAAGGTAAAAGAGCACCATATTTAATATCTATGACTAGGTTTTTTTTTAAAAAAAAAGAGAGAGAACAATTTTCAGTTAATGCCACATATAAAGAGATTATTATTTTTTAAACAACTAGGGCTAGGACCTGCAGTAGCCACTCGAGATGCATCCTGCAATAATACAGCTTGGATAGTGGGCTTTGCTAGATAAACAAAAGCTTTTTCATAGATGCAACACTAATTTTCAGAATGTTGCTAGGGCAACAGCAGACTGTAACAAGAATTTCTGAATAATGAGCAGGTGGCAATATACGAAGATCTTAAGACTCCTGACTAAATTATTCATATGTACTCCTGAATAGTGAGATTTATAAAAGCAATAGCCTTATTCCATCACCACAAATGGAAATACTATATACCCTGTCTAGAATATTTATAAGAGTTCTAAACATGCATCTCTCTATTGCTTTAACATGATACGTAAGGCAAGATCACTAGTTTGAACAAAAAGGGCTCATGACTCTAGCATAAAGAGACATAAGCAGTTATTTTGCACAAAATACTGTTACATAATCTAAAAGAACAGTTTTTCTAAGCCAAAGCTAAATCTCATTCGCCGTCTGAGATTCTCCTTGTACTAATTCAACAATAGTTCCAGATGGACAGGAACAAATCTTGGCAATTACGAAGTAAGGACCAGACTCACTGAGAAGAACTGGACACACTTTATCCATCATGCACATCCATAGCAGGAATTTTGCCACATACAAAATCCTATGGGGAGAAGCCTTATGCACAGTCTAGAGATAGCCTGTTATTGCACTTGAAAAGCAATGGCAGCAAGACTTGGCAAGATTTTTGTTAATGTAACACTTTCAACTCCAGTAAGTCAATACAACACTAAAACTTCAGAACTAACATAAATTCCTTCGTTTGGCTTTCCAACAAAGTCTCCAATTAGCTGGTCAGTAATGATTCCAGTATCTGGACAAGGCGAGCTGTAACATTCTTCTTTTGCTGAATATGACAGAACTATTTTAATGTATTCTAGGACTGAACTGTTCTTCCTTTTGAGTTCACTGAGAAGCTGCAATGACATGCAAAATGCCCCAATAATCTATCCCACCTTTTGGGGCTTTTTGTCACAGATCTCAGATCTCCAATTTAAACACCAATAAAATCATAACATTTCTAATTATTTTAGGCAAAGTTCCAAATTAACATAGTCTATATATTGAGATATAAATTCATATGCCACAAGATGACTGTATATTAATGTTTGCAGCTACAAACTACAAAGCTGTTTTACAAAGCTGACATCAAAAAAAAGTTGCAAAAAAACAGTAAAAGGTGGATAATCTAATTATTTGATAATGTTTTGATAAATACTCTTCAATTCTCCATGAAGTATATCTATTTACTAAGTGCAATTGTTTCAGTTTAGCTGATTGTCAATCAATGTGCATTCATTTCAGGACAAGCCCTGGAACAAGCTACACATTAAATTGTCCTGTCATCACATGTGACAGCTGTACAGACCCAAATACCCCATGGACAGCTAGAACTAGTTTTTAAACTGAAGTTCATCCAGTGAAATCTCACGACAATAAGTTGACATCTGGTCAAATTTTACCAGCAAAGCCTTCCATGTCAGCAAAGCTTCTTGAATTAGGTTATAGCTAAACCAGTTTTCTGTGCAATCCACAATTCAAGAAGAATATTCAGTGGAGACAGTCTAACTCGCAGAAGATCAAAGTATCTGATTCGTACAGCTAGTCTTCCTGCATTGTTTATAAATGAGCTACTGTCCTCTGCAGCAGCTTCAGCCTAAATGTGTTTAAGATCCAGTGCTGAGCAGTGCCCTGCATTGCAGTTGAATCTTGTAAATTCTTTTGTTTAACTTTCTGGTCAGAGGGATGTCAGAAGACAATTGCTTCACTAATATGATGGCTTCATCCAACAGCTGTTTAAGCATGATTTTGTATCTCTAAACTGAAAATCCTGGTAACAAAGTAAAGTAGAGTAAAATCAGCACCTTGCCACTTCCTCATGAACACTTCTGAAAGCACATCAGAAAAACAGCAGCTTAATTGTCCAGACCCAAGCACAAGGGAGATGTAGAGCTGAGCACCATTTTCTGCCACCTTGGTACTCATACCTTTCAAAGATATTTCTTCAGAAGTAGAGTCAGTCAAGGAAGCAGTGCTAACTTTTGCACTAAGTACCAATTTTTTTGTGATGGCATGTTCTCCTCTTTCATGGTACAATCACCAAAACAAGAGGCTACACGTTAAAGAAACTTACCAGGATCAAACACTGTATCTGCCTTTAGAGAGGAGGGAGGAAGGAAAAGTAAACTTATTGAAGATTTGTTTTATAGAATGATGGATTTTTTTTTTTTCTTAAAAAAAAAGTATGACCATCAGACAAATACTGCCACCAGTAGGTTTATATTCTGAAGAATCTTTGTAACTCTTACACTTCAAAGTTTAGATGAGAAACTAATACAGTGCATTAGAACTTAGTGAATTTATTTGAAACGTTTTCTGGAAAACTAGTTTAGAGACAAGTATAAAGGCATGAGGAAAATGAAAAATAAGCACCATTGCTCTCTTCAAAAATACCTCAAAGATTGCATGACCAAGCCATTGCAAATTTGACAGGAGAAAAAAACCACCTTCAAAATGCAAACACCAAATGCACCTTTCCCTAGCTGAACACAGGCATATACACCCAAGTTCGTGGGCAGAAAGGTTTTGAAAGCTTAGAAGGACAGGAAAGATGATCTTGCTGGAAATCACATTTTTCACATTTTAAGGGTGTTTATTTACAACCTGTATTATGCTTTGCCTAACATACTCAGGAAGCTTGACCAGAGGAGAAGGTCAGTACTACAGTCGTTCTCTGTGATACCTAATGTGGGATAAGGAAAGGCGATGGTTTAAAGAGACAGCAAACTTTAACACTGCTTTACCACTGAATAAGTCAATCCTTAAGAATCTTACTCATATAGTCAGAATATTCAAGCAAAGGATTATTAATAATTAATAGTATAGCTATTAATAATTATTACTTTAGTAATTAGAAGGCTTACTAACAAAAGGTGTTATAACAAGAAGTAGATTAAAAGAGGGGACAAATGGATAGGGCAGTGAGGGGAAAATGGGCACGGGGTTTAGCAATGGAGCTTTGTTTCATTTCAGCCGTACTACATGAGAGGTAATATGGGAAGTACCACCAGCAGAGGCAAAAGGATGATCTTAAGGATACTGATAACAGTACTGACTGTTACCAATGACAGAAATTCTTAAACCAAGTACTCATCCAATAGAAACAAGATGGAAGACAAATAGTTAACCAATCCTAAAATGAATATTGATTCTGTGACTAAACTCACAATGCAAGGTAGCCTTGAAAATGGTAAACGCAGTAAGATGTACCTACCATTCAAGTTATTCTCAGAAAAGCTACAGAAGCGTAAGTGCCATCCTAATAAGGCCCTGGTGGGTGGTATTTGCACTGGTAAAAACTTCTATGAAAAACATTGTTTCATTCTAAAAATGAGGTAGCTGAAAGAGACTGAAAAAGACCATCTAGGTTAGTCAAAACACAGACTGAACAGGGCAGGTCCTTATTAGAGGGCATGTGTGGCTGTAGTAGATAACAGGTAGGCAGCAGAGCTACTTAAGCTAGAGAAAAATGTTACCACAAAACCGTGTGTCTATAAGGTTGCTACAGTCCGCCAGGCTGGAGGCCAGGAGGCATCACAGAATCACATTTTACAACTGCTATTCAGCAGGAAAGATGACAGCTAGCAATTTAATTAACACTAAGGTAAAGTTTGACACAGTTATGAAAGGGTTATAGTCTGTAACAAGAAAGGACTGGACTAAATGACCCACAAAGTCTCTCCTTTCAGTCTTCAGGCACATTCATGCAGTGGACAGTGCATTAAGTTGCGTACTTGTCCACAAACATTCCAGTATTTTACTGATAATTACTGCTATTTAATACCAGAGTACCTGGATAGCCTAGACAGTGGGAACCAACTGAAAATTTGTTCACCCAACTTTACTTTCAATTAGCCTGGCAAGAAGCCTTCTTAGGATCAGCAAGAATTTTTCCTTAAAATTAAAAGAAACTGGAGAAAGTCTACTTACTTGTGCTTTATTTCTAAGAATTTCAAAGAATAGTTTAAAATCTATTCTATGTCCTCCAACATTTTCTATGGAAGTCTACCTTGTAACATAAAACATGTGAGAGAATCCATCTTCCTTACAGTAGTCATGCCTACATTTAACCTATATGTAGTACATAGGCATTCTGACTTCAAACATAGCTTAAAAGTTGTAGAATCACTGCTGCTATAACTATGTAAGTGCAGCATATGCAGACATGAATAAAACATGGATACAGAAAACAAATACTGATACTGCAAACATAAGAGTCCCAAGGTTAATAAGTTATGAGCAGTATTAAAGCCAAATGCCTGTTAACTTCATGCATGAGGACTTTCTTGTCACATCAAGAGCTAGTCAGCTGCCCAGATACAGACTAGTGTGGGCAGATATGACACAGATCTACAGGAGACTCTGCTGCCTTTCTGGAGCAGCATGCGGAGACAAGATATTTAGTTGGTCAACTATGAACCCCATCAGATCACTCTGATCTCAGTCAAGCAACAAGCTTTAGAATTGTCACCACAGATCTAAGACATGCTGAATTCACACATTGTCTGGTAAGAGCTGAAAAATCTTTTCAAGGTCTCCTACCCTCAATTATTCCACATGCTACAAATGGGCTAAACTGTTTCCTGCTTAAAATTAGCCTATATATTGTTACATATTGGAAGATAGGACAAGAAAAAGAGATACTGAGAGAATACCTACACATTTACATTTCTTGATCTTTATGGAACACTGTAATTTTAAGCCTTCACACTGCTATGGACCAAGGAAGATAGACACACAAGTTCAGTTTCTAACGTTGTCCAATATTTCAACAGAAAAGGCCAGATAAAAAGCCGTATTCTGAGCTGGGACAGCTTTCACTACTATTGTGATACGCAAGTCTTAATAAGGGCTACTGCTCTTTAGGCTTTTCAAATTAAACTTTACAGTGTTTACAGGCAAGATTAACTAACACCTAATGGGATGTCATCAAACCTGATGATGAACAGCCAACTGCTGGAATATCGTACATTGCAATAACTGGGTTATCCCAGTAACATAATTTATTCTGTTCATATTACTGCTTTAAGAATTTAGCCTAAAGGTACCATTCACAGCTCAGAAATCTTAGTCAAAACATGGTATTACTTATTATACTGGATGAAGGCTCTTCTGTATTGAAATCATTACTAGCTAAGCTCAGTTGGGACTCAGCTGCTTCTCCTAGTAACAAGAATGTCCACATAAATACAAGTGTTCCTCTCCAGAAGCCATTATTTGAAAACAGAGAGGGAAACAGGACCTTTGTAGTGTTACCACACAAAGCATTAGGATGAAAATAATAACATTCTCATAAATGAACACAATAGTTTGTGTGAAAGATTCATATCCATTTACTAGACCACAAGTCTAACCAGAAGGCATTAGTATTCCTATGGCAGCCTCCATAAAGTCACTTAATAGCTTTGCATGTCCTCTTCCTCCTTCCAATCTACACCACCAGGATGACACCTCAGAGCAATATTGGTACTGGCTTGTGGTACAGCTTTAAACCCTTCAAACAGTAGTTTATTTTTCCATGACAATAATGCAACGTGCAACGAAACACGCACCTAGAATACTTTTTAGACATTATTTGCAATGAAAATACATTAAAGATTACTTTGATGTGCTTAAAACAAAAGAGAAACCACAACACCTAAACTAGTAGACTAATCAGTTGTAATCTTCATCGCAATTAAAAATCAAAGACTTGTTATTGCCAATTCTACCTGTAGAACTACTATCAGCAGATACTATGAGTATCCAATTATCCATTTTACCACAGTTTCTTCCACCGACGTATATGTAACAGTCATTAACACAAGAAAATTAGGCAGTTTCCCTTGGTTTTCCCTTGGAAAGCCATTAGGCAAAAGTTCTTGTTCAGGAGTAGTCTGGCTTCTCAAGCGTAAGAAGGACAAGGATGCATCAACTCAAAAAGACAAGCCAAGTTTTATTTTGAGTCAAGGTATTGATGCTCTATGTAGCTATGCTAACCAATCAAGCTACCTCTAAAAGAAGACAGAAATTGGCAAAGGTTCGGTCCTTGCTTTAAGTTATGGAATAGATTCAATAGATTACAAAAAAAAGGGAGAAAAAAGAATCTAATCCTGGCAGAAAGTTTTACTCTTTAAACACCTACAGAGTACACTGAACCTGAAATCTAGCTCTTCATCCAAAAGACAGAGGGATTTACAATGCTTTAAAGGAAACAGGCTGTACCTTCTGCTGAAATGCTCCAAATCACACTGTGATAACATGGACAAGAATTCCCCACAAACTGATTTACTAATTTTGCAACTGCATCATTTGAGTGCAAAACCTGAATATTCAATCAAAGCCTAAGTTATAAGGGTCAACAATTTTCCAATGGCTCTCAAAACTCCTACTGTATCTCCACAAGAACATACCGAATTCTTCTGAGCTCACTTAGAATATGAAAAGAGATGCAAATCTTCTTCTGGATCCAGCATGCCAGTCAATGATGCAACTGCTCCCAGCTACTCACCACCAGCAGGAGGTTTTTATGCCCAAAGCTCTGACATCAAAAAGGACTGTAAGAACACTCCTCAATCTGCTGTTGGCAGAAACACTCAAATTAGTTCAAACTTCACTCACCAGCTGCACACCAACCTTTTCTAGATTCAGCTGCGCTATAGAAGTCACTGATCTCACTTCCAGTCACCATTTTCTCCATCTGCCAGTTAAACTTCTCCTGCAAGCCTCCCTATACATGTTTCAATTTGACAGAATAAGAGACCTACATCTTACACAGCTGAAAGTGAAATGTTCAGAAACTCCTCACAATAACAGCTCATTCAACAGATCACAGGGGGTGATAGAGGGTATGAACAAAAAGCTAAGGATATGTCAATACGATGGCCTCTTTCACAAAGGCAGGTATTTGCAAGGAGCACATCTATTTATAACCTGCTTCACCATAATGTAAAGTAAAATGGTTTAGTTGGACACCAACAGAAAGCTATTACACCTCACTTGGCTGTGAACGTACTTCTTCAAAACAATTGTGGTAGGTTAGCTGCTAGCTGATCATACAAAACATTTTTTAGAAAAATACAGAAGTCAGCACCGGATCTTTGCTAAGCATGGTCAGCTAAACCAAATACAACAGCGACACCTTCTACATTTATGCCTTTCAGAGGTTATTCTTTGATAACGCAAGTTATCCAAAACTATGCTTTCAATATGAAGGAGCCACTATGCTACACTATTTAGCCATAGCTTCAATGATATTAGCTTTGTCAGATGGTCTGACAAGCTTCAGCCTTCAGACCATTCTGTACACATGATTGGACAAAGACCTTTCATAAATGGCAGTACAAACTTCCTAACAAATAAACCTAGGGAGGGGGCAGAGGAGAGAGCTAAGTGTTAAATAAAGGACAAAATTCCATTTTATACACAAATTTTTTGAGTTATAGATTAAAGAACAACAAGAAATAATGTTGGGAAAGAGGTAAAGAACAGAAAAATTTAGCAGCAGATGAACAAAGACAGGTGAACAATGCAGTATATAAATGTTTATGGAGAAACCAATAGCTGCAGAGAGATAATGCCTAGTTCCCTTCCAAAGATCCAAGGTAAAGAACAGAAAAGAAACCCTTGAATAAGCATCCCACAGCCATGCTCTTCAATTCTATAGTTTGCTTCAGCAGCCTGGATACAAACATATATTAACCAAATATAATATTATTGGAAACTTAATTCTATTTATTGGAGAAGAGTTCATATCATAAAATGACACATTGACAGGATTCTCATAATACATACATTAAACTGCAGGAGACTAACTTTTATGCATAAGAGTAGCAGTGGAAGCTGTTCTGTAATTAAGGCTGTTGAGCTTCCATCAATCTGGTTTCAATCATTATTTCCTCTAAAGCACTCCTTCAAAAAGTTATGAAATCAAAATAAGATTACAGGCAGGCTGAAAGTACATTTTTCCCAACAATATTTAATCATAATCTGCTGCTGACTTATGATCTCCTAGAAACAGAGCTTTCCAATACGGCTTTCAAAAAATCTGTTAACATTGTTATACAGCACATCAGTCCATTACCTCAAAGAGAAGCCAACAAAGAAACACATAAAACCTATTTTAATGGGCTTGCATAGATGCTGCCTATGATCCAGAGTAAGCACCATATTAAGGCATTCACATAGCTGCTTCTTGCCTAAAGAGCACGGTGTGAATGACTTTATTATTCAGGTCTTGCATTGCCAAACGACTCATCTTTCCATTACTAAAAGGCTCAATTCGGAATGCAGTTTAACAAAAGCCCCTGGGTCATTCCTGTCCAGCCATTACTAGGTGGAATGTACATGGGAAAACTGCCACTAAAAGCTTAACTGGGCACCCAAACCCCAACACTCCTGCAGCCCTTCCAGCCTAGTGGTGGCAGGATTACAGAATACTCTTATCACTTCTATGAAAGCTCCTTAGATGTCACACCCATGAATTACAGCATTTTGTTTTTACTGGTTATTGCTTAACTCTCTTCATACACATGAAATAAGAAGAACTAGAGTATGCTGGAAAATTTCGGAATCTATACACTTTAATAGTAAATTTATTGGCTATCACCAATCAGGACATCCAAAGTTGGCAATATTTTTATGCGGGTAGTAAATTTTAAGTTGCCTAGCTCACCAAAACTGAACAATGCTGTCAATATATATTAAAAGGTTTTTAAAAATAGAAAGTATGCTACATTGCAGCCCATTCAAAGTTTATATTGCTCCATTAATGTTATCTGATAACCCGCTCTTTATGAACATGCTATTAACAGTCCCATTTTTCCCAAAGAGTCCAAAAAATGCAACTGTATCAACTACTTCTAAAAGCCTAGAATACATTTAAAGTTTCAAGGTACTGTATCATTGTATTTTAAAAGATGTGGCACTACATTTCTTAATCAAATTAACTCTGGGGAGAAGTAAATTTGTGAAAATGGTGATACAAAGATACACGAACTTAAATTAACCTAGGCTACTGGAGCAAACTCACAGCACATTTCAACTGAATAAAACACAAAACCGCGGTATTTGTGTTTCATACCCAGAGCTATACCTTCACCTAGAATGTCCAGCTAGTTTGAAGCAGTTTCACAGACTTTAAGCAAGTAGTATAAAATAAGTAAGGCTATGATGTAAGGCAAATATACTGAAACGTCAGAAGAAATGAAAAACAAAAAATTAATACACGTTAAAGGAAGAAAAAAGCATAGACAGAATTATGCTTAAGACAAGAAAGAGGAAAGTAGTAGTATCTGCCTCCTCAGATTTTCCTTCTTTATTCCTCCATACACACACACAAAACCAAAATATAATCAGAGGACCGCTGCAACAGATTTGAGTAATTCACCCTTCCCAAATCTTTAAAAAATAGTTTCTGGAAAACTGCTAACAAACCTAGCCCAGTACACTGCACACCCATTAAAATTACTGGTATTTAGTCAAACACATTTTTACTCCTGAGAAAAGTAGTGGTTGATCTTGATAGTGATTTACAGCTTTGTAAAATAAGAGGCAACCTAGCAACAGTGAGCAATGGAGTTACAAGTACTACCTTTTTGCCCTTCCAAGATTTAAAAGACACAAGTAGTCTTTATATTATTTTTACTATTGGGGTTTGGTTTTTTTTTTTTAGTTGAGGAGTACAAGCTGTTAAGTTACAGATTTTCTACAAAATACTCAAACCCTCGACATCACGGTATTTACTGTAAAACAAAGGCTTAATATTAGCTGCCTGCCAATAATATTATCATTTGTAACAAATGCAAGACTGTCAAAGGAAATATCTTTCCATTGCCATTTCTTTCTCCTGAATAGCCAATTGTTTGACTAAAAACTTTTGAAAAAATAATTTCAGAATTTCATTTTTGTTGCTTTCACTTCAACACTAAACACGCCTTCCTAATCTAACATTTACAAGAAATACCGCACTGTAAGACTGCTGTGATCGTGTCTTCTGCGTGGTATTCAACCAAAAAGCAAGGCTCAAGTACAATACTCCTTGTAGAAGACTAGACATGAGAAAGTAACCCCGTTGAAAATTGCAAGTTAATGCCTCAATGCAAAAAAAGGCTGCTATCAGACACTTTGTAAGAGAAAAAAAACCCAACACATTCCCTATTCTGCCTTAGGCACACAAGACCTCTCTAATTTCAGGCTAATGAAAAATGGGCATCAATATTAAAAATTAAAACAATTAAAAAACCACTCCAAAACACCACACACTTTTGTAGATTATATTATCTGACAATGCACCCGAAACAAAGCATCCATCACTCATTTTGGTTTTTTTCCAATCACCTTCCTAATCCAGTTTCCTATAAAGAACACACACATCCACCACCATGTATCTTGTACTACAGGCTTAATTATGAAAGATAGAATTTGTGCAAATCTCTTAGTGTGAATAATCTGAATTCTTCTTAGACTCAACATAAGAAATAGCTATGCCTCACTTCTTTTTCTGGCTCATTCTCTCTCGCTCGTAAAGTGAAACCCTTTTTCAGTGCTGAAAACTCATTTTAAAACGTTATTAAAAGAGGCTGTAGAAATTTGGCCGTGACATAGTTTGCTCTCGAGTCTACTTACACTTTGGATTATAGCATGCTAGATATGTCCACATGCAGTTGTCCAACATGCGACACAAAAAAATCCGTAATAGATTAACAACCCCCTTCCAGCACTATCATAGGCAGCACGAATACAAGATTTCTCCCGCAGACAACATAAGGGGAGGTTTAAAGAGGAACCCACGATAGCCGATACTAGCACAGCACGCTTGCAAACAACTGCTGCTAACCCGAGGGGCTAAACC
>VYXH01012778.1:574646-634122 GCA_013397275.1 Burhinus bistriatus | reverse complement strand
TTTTTTTTTTTTCCTCCAGAAGTGGCAAATTCCCGATACCTTATTTTTTGCAGTGCTCTCTGGCCGTCTATTCTTTCCCTTTTTCTTTGGATCTCCCCGAGTTAAAGACCATATTAACTGTCAAACAAGGCAGAACCGGGCTGACTCGGCCATGGGCGGGGGGGCTGTCCCGCCTCCCCTGCTCCGCACCGTGCAGCACCACGGCCAGGGGCCGGGCCGCCGCCCGGGTGAGCACCATGGAGAGGGGCTCTCGGGGCCAGGGACTTCCCGGCGCCTTGGAAAACCTCCAGTAGGAACTCGCCCTCTCATCCCAGGGGAAGCATTTCTCAGTTTTAATCTAACGCAGGCCCGTGGAAGATGGAGTGTTAGAAGATGTTTGTGTAGTTGTGCTAGAACAAAAGCCCGGGCTCTTTCAACTTGGGCTATGTATATAGTGCAGTTACAGCTAGATTCTTTCCCCTGAAGAGAATGCAACTTCAGCTGGAACAGTGTACATCAAGTTTTGTAGCTAAAATTTCCTAAATTGAATTCTTTAGGAATACAGAGGCACTGTTCTTTCACTGTGGTGTATAATTTTATCTGAATCAATTTGTTTTACCTCCTCACCTGTACTCCATGACATTAGAAGGAAACTGGGTTTTGCATGATTGTGCTTTATTATGTTGATTACTTTTACCATTTGCATTGTCTGTGGGTCTATCTTACTTTGTAACCGGTCAGTGTGAAAAAAACCCAGGTGACTTAGTCCTGCAGATCCTTGAAGTGAATGACAACTTAGCTAAGCACATTTCTTCTTGTGAATATAATGGTTCATCCTGCCAAATCATATCTGACTTCTTCTGAGTTGCTGCAGAAATATGTCAGTATCAAAAACTCTGAGTGCAACGTGTTCAGAATTTTGCTATGAAAACTGGTGGTAAAATATCTACTGTTAACAATACAGGAAGCATATTTGGGCTGATATTCTTTGTTCCTATGATGGTTAAGGTAATCCTGCTCCTCACACAGGCCATGAATCCAAAATAATTAGTTAATGCTTTGATGTAAAGGTTTGTTGCTTTCCTCATATTTAGTTAGGGCACTGCTACTCAACTTTTTAACTCCTTGTTTGTTTAAAGTATTGAAGTTATAAAAGAACAAATGCTAGTATTTCTTCTCTGACCCTGTCCCCTTGGACAAAAATGAATGAAGAATCCACATTTCTGAAGCACAGTATGAGAGTTTTCATTAGTTAATTCTGTGGTTTAAGATTGTTCCTTTCTGAAGAGAATAAAGTTAATTACTCCTCTTTGTTTGTTTGTCTGGTTTTGGGTTGTTTTTGTTTTGGGTATTTTTTGGGGTTTTTTTTGTTTTTTTTGTTTGTTTGGGTTTTTTTCTTTTTTTTTCCCCCAGACTGGGCATATTTTGCCCTTTTTTCCTGATTTGATTCTTAGGATTAAAAACTTAGAGGATTGTTAGTTCCATCATCAGAAGGTTAAATAACCTTTTTTCTATAAATTTTCTGAAAAATATTGACTAAAAGTTTATATTTCAATGTCTACAAGTTAGCTCTATTTCAGTGGCCAATAACTGTTATCTGTGAATAGGTAATTTTCTTAAATAACTCCTTCATAGCATTGAGGAAGTGATATGCTGACTTCTTCGTATTGGAATAGTTAGAAGATTTTATTGATACTGAGGTAGTGGGCTCTTCCTCCATCATCTGCTTTATTTTATGCTTTCTAGGCAGAATTCTCAAGACTTGAGAAGAGTTGTGTAGATATTGAATATTTCAAGATGGAGTGATTATTATTGTTCCATGAAGCTTTATTCTGTAACATACTGCAGACCTGTCTTTTAAGTAAGATGTCTTTTTTTGGGTTTGTTTCCCTTAGGTTCAACATGGCTAGTACATTCCAGGAAACACCTACACTTGAAGCTTCTTATTCAGAAAATGTTGATGCTAAGCTGTCCTTTCTACCTGAAAGACTGAGAAAGAAACTGCTTCCTTTTCAGGAGAAAGGCATCATATTTGCACTTCAGAGAAGTGGCAGGTAAAATCCTTATTTTATCATATGCTAAAAACAATTATTTCAGGTAAATGTAAATTAATTTTTACAAAGACTATGCAATACTAGCCACTCTTAGGTGAGTTATATTACAGAAAATTTTTGTAAACTATAAAATAACATGGTTTAAAATGGGGGCTTGTTTTGTTCTTTTCCCCAGGGGATGAAGAAATGTTTAATAACGCATTATGCAGAAGAGGATAGTAGTATCAAAGATCTCCTCACGTAAGAGGAGGTTGATGTCAGTAGGACCATCTTTTTTGACATGTTAATAGAGAATTCTTAAAATAAGTTAATTCACATTTGTTTCTTTAGTTCTTAGTGGCGTGGTAGAGCTGTTAAGAGAATGACTAACAGATCTTGATGCATCTGTGCAGTATTCTATTTTAAACTTGGTACAATTCTGGCATGTAATCAGGGTGTTCTGGAACTGACTGAGCTGCAACAGCAGAGCATAAGAAGCCTTGCAGAGTGCTCAGTTAGCAAGTGCAGCAACTGATAGAGGAGGCATTCAATAATTAAGTACCTGATAAATCAGAAAAATAGTTTATGCAGCAGAGGCTGGAAATATTTTGCTGAGTAAGAGCCTGTTACTGAGTTACAGGGGCAAAGAAGAGGGAAGGGAAATGCTATTTCCACGTTTATAAATCTTAGAAAATTTAGGCCAATTCAAAACTAAAACCGTGAAACTAATGTACATTGTTCTTTTGGAAAGTAATGACATTTTAGAGGTCTGGCACAAATGAAATTATTTTAGCTTAGGTTTTAAAGAAGGACAAAGTTAGTTTCTGATCAGTTCATCATATTGCACAGAACAAGAGGCTTAGGGTTGACGGGGGTTGCTTGCTAACATACGTGATTTTTTGCAGAAGAAATGTGTATCTCTTCCTCTAAAGGTGAAAAATTGCAAAGGAAATGTTTATCATCGGTTCTTGCAATTATATGGAACTCTTGATCAATTAAAATTTCCTCTGAAGATTTTCACTTTAATTCTCTTCATTTGGCCAAAAATCTTTGGCATTTATAACATTGCTGTCTTCAGGGAATGAAGCAAGCCAGATTAGATAGCAGAGTAGAAAGATGAGCCTAGCCATTAACGTGCAAGGCTGAGATATAAAAAGCTTATGCTGTATTGACATCAACTTTTCTGTGACCACTGGTCATATTAGGCACTTTGCTGCTGCACAGTGTGACAGTGAATGCATACAGTTTTAATGGATCACTAAGACTTTGATAAAACACACAGGAAAGTGTACCTTAGAGTTTAATTTAATCTAAAGCCCTTGGCTACCATATCTCAGTTGATCTGATTCTGAGAAGGGGAAGTGAGGTTTATATATTATGCAATTGAGTTGCATTTGTATATACAAACAGTGCGATAACAGAAGCCATTTAATGCATATAGTTTTTTTAATGTTAATTAGTGTAGGCTAGTGGATGTATTTGATAGCAGCATAATCTTTTGCAGCATATTATAAAATATAGAGGTTCCTCAGGAAGCAGATTAACTGTAGGACTAGAGAAATTTTGATCAGCTATTTCTTTCTTCTTTTTTGTTTGAGGAGTAACAATTGTCTGCAATAACTATCTAAAAAGCTTTGGAATACCTAGGCTAATGACTCTCTGTCAAGGAGGGAATTCTATTATTTTCATGAGGATTATGGGCTTTATGTTGTTTTCTTTTCTTGAAACCCTTCATTAACAAAACTGTTGAGTAATACGGCATTTATGGTTTTACTGGGGCAGGCGTATGGAAGTATTTTCATCATGGTTGCAAGAAATCTTATTTCTTGGCGTAGCAAATCCTATATGTTAGCTGGGTCAAACTGAGGAATTGTATGCACAATCTCAGCCAGTCTCTATATAAAGTAAAATTTATGAAGTCAAACTTTCCTGAGGAGTACTTTTTTAAATCTGTCCCGTGCTCAGGCAGATCTAATTTTCTTTCTGTCCCAAAACAGAGAACAAGAGCCTCTGCTGCTTATAGCTGAATTTTATTATTAGTTTGTCAGCCCTTGGCTCACTCAAGTCTTTCCCTTTTGTGTACTCCATAATGATTTAAGCTTTCTTTCAGTATTCCCAGTGGTATATTTTAGCAGAGTCTGGTGCTTTTCCATAAAAGTATCCTTTCTAGTTTTAAAAATATATAAACATAGGACTTGAACTCAGCAGCATGTGCATCTCAGCTCTTCTTTCTTCTCTGCCTCAGGCTATGCACTCCCTTTGCAGTCATCATTTAATCCATGCTTTGCTGTAGTGGCAGGAAACTGGTGTAGACAAAGTGCTTTATTGTTGGCTGAAGAGATTCAGTTAATATTATCTTAGGTTAGAAAGCACCTAGGGTGAAAAGGGACTTATTATTAGAACAAACTTATTTCTTGCATGGAAGGGGCTTGGAGTAACCTGTTAATTCGCTTGTCTTTTCCCTGAGCATAAAACAAATATGCTGTTGTGATTTGTGCTTTTGATTCATTCATAAATGAATCATAGGCTTTTTCAGTAGGTGCTCCAAAGGCATCATCTAGACTAACAGAGACTGCCTAACACTTTTCTAGGAAATAGTAATTCTAGAACCAATGTATAGTTCAACATATGATAACTTTTAGCTCACAGACATGCCTTAAAGGTAAATAACTGCATGGCTGCTTTTTCCTTACTAGAGATTATTCTTCAGAAGTGCACTTGGGAATAAGTACCTAGGGATGGAAACAATGTTTGACCTGTATTTATAACCTCAAATATTAATGTGCACAAAAGATGGGTGCATACAAATTCTGTGCTTGAAAACTATTTTATTTTTATGCTTTTCTTTCAGGAAAAGCATTAAGTTACTTTTAGAAACAGAACAAATACGTATTTATTTATTTGTATGTGCTTTAAACTGTCTTTTAAATAGAAAGCAACAAACTTGGCCCTTCCAGGAACAATGAGCTTTGCAATGTGGGTTGCTATTTCCTCTTAGCAGCGGGCTTAGGAAATTATCTAGGGCTTTTAGGGCCAGTTGTGTGTACGCTGTTGGGAGGTGGAGGTCAGCAATTCTCTCTGTTGCTCTTTGCATGCTGGTTATTAGTCATAGTTGGGCAGATGTGGACAAATCCCCATTTCGTAAGAGCAGAGGGTAGCCTAATCACAAGTGAAGAGACAAACTGAAAACTTTAAAGATCTCATCTTGCTTTTTGGGTTTAGTTGTTCTGAGCAACAGAGTGTTTTTTCAGGCATATATTATTCTTTCATGTAAAAATCTATGAAGTATGCAGGAGGAGGCTGACTTGAGAATGAAGGCCTAAACAATACTCAAAAGTCACCAACCAATGGTCAGGTGCTAGTGAAGAGGAGGCGGCAGTGTAAGCACAGTATTCTGGAAAAAGTGGTAGAAGTTTGGGCAAAATATCCAAGATGCAGAGATATATGGGCAAACGGTTTGATTGTATTGATAAGGATTATATTCAATGTCTTTTAAGCCTACATCTCTCTTTGGATACTAATTTTTACTGTTACTGTTCATTAACATAGTACTTGGAAACTCACAATCTCTTTCTACTGTGTATTCTTGTTTTATATAATCTCTTTATAGAAGTGCGCAACATCTGTCTTGTATTACAAACAATTTACTTGCCTGGATATACTGTAGAAGTCAGAGGCATGCTAGTTTTTGAAACATGCTAGTTTTGAAACATGCTAGTGTTTGAAAGTTAGCGCTCTTGCTACTGGGTAACATATATAAAACATATCACTAAATGCTTTGTCAAGTTTTATAATAAAAGCTGTCAGCGTGTGATTTGCAAATGTCATTATTTAGCATTGCTTGCCTTGTTGACAGTTTCTGAAAAAAATGCCTTCAGACACACAGATATCTTTTTTTTTTTTTTTTTTTCTAGAAATGTTTGCAGAACAATTTGTTTAAGCTATCTTGCTTGTGAGTGCGAAAGAGGACTTGGAGACATTTACCACTCATGAAATAAGCTTTTCCATTATAATTGTATGCCCAAACCATTTTACTGGGGTAATCTAGTTTCCTGCTATGTTTTCCTTTCAGTTTCTTACATAGGGTTCAAATGCATTAACATTGTAACCTCTATTTTCTGGCAAAAAAACCAGAATTTTTTTTTAATAGAAATTTATCTAAATATTGAAATGCTTATTGATACATTTACCAGGATCTGTATTTTACTCCAGTGTTGATACGTAGATAGTTTTTGCTTTTTAATGGTACCTTTGTAAGTTTTAGAGGTAATACATTAACTTATATTTGTATGTTCTGGAGCATGTGATTTTTAGTTTCCCATGCATGCTAGCTTAATGTTGTTTATTGAGTATAGACACAGTAAAAAAGCGGTAAATGACAATAACATGATATGCAGAGTTCATATCTGGCATTAGGGGCTGTCAGTTTTAATGGAAGGGTATTTGTTTTGTTAGGCAGTCATTTTCTAGATTAAGAAAAATTTGTGTGGTGTTTAATGTTGTTTTGGATAGTAGGCTACAGAGAATCATTATGATAGTGAGCTCATTAGAGAATGGAGTGCAAGTGTCCCCTATTATAATAACGAGGCAGTTGGCTGCACTTAAAAATAGTACATTTTTTTCGCACTGACTGTGTCTCTGATCTCTAGCAAGCTACACAGGAGAAATGCATACTTAATTCTTTGTTAATCAAAACAGATTTTTAGTTCAAAACTTTATCAGTCTGTATAGAAATTAATTGCTCCCCCTTCTTCAAAGTAAACCAGAAAAACAGAGGTTTAGATCAAAATTTTCCTCAAAGCTTATGAGGTTCTAGCGCCAGTTCCTCACTGCAAAGGTATATACAGTCTGCTGAGGTTTTACTAGTTGAATCATAGTAATGATAGCTCTTGGGCAGGAAGCAAATAGAAATATTTAGAATTCCTGGGCGCAGTATAGCCCTTTGTAGGGCCAGGAATATCTGATATAAATTGTGTTTAAATTCTTGGGCAAACTTCTACACAAATTTCTCTAACTTTCTAGGATGATGGTAGGAAGGACCAATGAGAATACACAGAAATTGAGTCGAGATATCTGTAGATCACAGTAGACTAGCATTTTTCTTTTCCCCCTTGAAATTCAAAATTCTCAAGTTCTCAGAAACCCTTATTCTGAATCTTCTTTGGATCTCATTCAGCCTGCCTGAACATAAAAACCCCCACCCTATAGTCTGCATGTCCAGTGTGTTGGGCAGGGGTGTGGGAGTGGAAATGTGTCTTTTACTAGAGTTTTTCAGACCTTGAGGAAAAGCTTAAGCTTTCTTTGTCTAGACTCTGAACTAGATAGCGTGAATCAGTGAATTCTTCTGTATCAGCCATTGAATAGTACAAAAGGTATCATTTCCATTTCAGTTGAGTGTCTAAGGGAGTTATATTTCTAGCTTTTGGAAGCTTATACAATAAGAGAAAATATGTTCAGTCTGTGCTTCCGTGCACATTTTAGTTTGTGCTAGAACAGTAGGTCCTTTTCTCTTACACATTTGTTTAACTGTTTTTCCCTTTTACTCTTATTCTTGTCATTTTTACTGAGGTTGGTTCTGTTTTTTATGTTGTCCATTAATCTTTTCTTTCTCCATCTGTATAATGCCACTGTTGCTTTCTGGTTGCATTTCCTTTTTAAGTTACCAGAGCTTTTGCTTTACTTTACTTTTATCTTTACTGGTTTTTGATCCACAATTACAAATTGATTTGCTTTTTCTGTGTATTTCTTCAGTTTCTTCTCCAAAATTTTCTTATTCATAGCTACTATCAAAGATAAGAAAATACATTTTTCTTCCATTTCCATTTTGAAGCACTAAGCCTAGATGCATGTTTACATATCTGTTACTGTCTACGTCTAATTTTTCTGTCCTTTGTTTGAAGGGTCATAGGTTACCACAAGTCTATGTTGCGATTAAATGCAAGACCAATTGCTTTTTATGATTGTCTAAAATGATCTCTTTTTTTTTTTTTTTCAGAATCAGCTACATGGTCTAAAGGAATACTTAACAAAAATATTTTATAGGCTACCGTTGGATTGTCCCCCAGTATTATTTCTCAGTATTTCTCTTCTGGGAGACGTGGCATTGTTATTTTCAGTTGAATTTTGCTTTACTGTTTACATCTCTGTCATAAGTCCTCACAACACTACAGCCTATTAGTTTACTTAGTGTCTTAGTTTAACTTAAGCAAGTAGCATACAACTTCATTTATGCAGTGAAAACATTAACGATTGATTTCTAAAGGAAGAGAAATGCAACAGAAATGGTTGACATGAAGAGTTCACATTTTATGGAGCTATAGCTATTTAATAATTGTCAGTATATTGCTTTTAACATCGGTGTTTATGGAGAAAATTTATAAGAATTTTTCTTCAAGTTTATTCATATTGGGCCATTTTGTTTTGAATAAGTTGCTGAAAATCTTAGAGAGCATTCTGACTATTTCCTTGTAAGCACATAACGATGACTATTGTTCTTATATGCTGCAGATAAGGATGTGAAAGTGGTATAAGTATCAAACAGGATAACCTTCAGTGAGTCCAAATGTTGCAGTATCACTGTTGTTGTGAGACTGGAGTTAATCTGAATTGTTGTTATTAAACTTGTGATCAATTTGATCTTAAGACGGAGAGTTCAGAATGTAACGTAAAAAAGATAAATTCAAAAACAGGCAAGATGAAGTTAAACATAGTCTCTTCTGGGAGGTCTACTTATTCTCTCTGGTTTTGTCACACTGACCTTGATAGATGCCGAATTAATTAAATTTGCGTGTTAGAAAATGAAATTCCGTTCACATTTGGCTTTTTGGGTGGTTTTTAGTGATGTCTAGGAATATTTTGATGAATGTTTCATTTTTATTTTAATTTGTACTTGGTGACTTGAAGCATCAAGTGCCATCAACAAGTGTCTCTGTTATTTGTAGATCTTCAGATCAGAGAGGACTGGGAATAAAAATAATTGTAACTTTTTAACGTGATTTCTGTCTCTAGTCTCAGTAGATTGTGGTTATATAGTCTAAAAGAGATGTTTGAAACCAGGCATAAGTCTCTTCCTGGAGTAAGAAAGAAATCTCTTATCCCAATGTATTCGGCAACTCATTTTAGATATATGAAATGATACTAATTTTGTGATAAAACTGAGTCCTTAAACCTTGCATCACAATAGATGAGCAGTTGTTTCCAGTCTTAGAAAACAAACCTGAAAAGTAATCCTTGGGGAAAAAGAATGGAACGGCTATTTAATGAATATGTAGAGGATTAAGCAAACAGTTAACACATTTCAGGAATTAAATATGGAGTAGCTCTACGAGTACTGTGTTTTTAAAGAAAGGTTTCGTTTTTTAAAGACATTGGTTTGTAATGTTTCAGAGTACATTTCACATCTGAGAAGTGCCAAAGGAGAGAGATGATTAAATGAAGATGCTAGCTCACAGAATGAGGTTCAGATGCAGGAAGTATGAATGAGAGATTGAGCCAAATTCTGCAGAGCTTTCGTGGCCAGGGAGGCTTGTTTGGAAGTGATGCTGGAGGAACTGGGAAGCAATTCAAATGGAACAAAAAATGCATTGTCAGTAAGTGAATATAGAACATCATTCAGGAGAGGAACTGGGGGGGGTTAAAAAAAAAAAAAGATTTAAGAACAGAAAAAAGCAATGGTAGTAATCTGAGAAATTACCTAGGGTTAAATATGGACTTCTAGCAGCAGGAATAGAGAAGAAAATACAGGTTTAGAAATGCGGGGTACAATTTGTCAGAATGGAAGAGAAAAACCAAGTGAGATATAGACTAGAAGTGTAGGTAATAGGTTGTCAACAGTGATGGAGAGAGGGGAAATGAATTTAGTGTTAGCTGTGTGCAATGAAAGTTTGCAGTGGGACAATCCACAATGAAAAATCGGTGCGTTTGACTATAAGCATTAGGGAGAGGGCAGAATGAAAGTGGTCAGTTTTGAGTATGTGAGACACGCTGGTTTAATGCAAGTGAGGAAAAGTAAGGTCTTAAACAAGTATGAGTCAAATTCTGACTGACTTAATGGAAGTTGGAAGGAGAGGAAGAACATGGGCAGAAGAGAAAACTATCCCAAAGGTAGCTGGGTAAACAACTTAAATCCACATGCTTTATGGTGCCTTTGTACTGTGGTGAAGGGGACGACGACAAGCAAGAGTAGAGGAGATAAAGCAATGTAGAAAAGATCAGCAGAATTGCTGAGTTCAGAGACACGTGTCAGAAAAGTGGGATATTCTGTCAACAGTTGAATGGGTGGTGGTTTTTGAAATATTTGGAAGGTATGAAAGTATTTTGAAGTATTGTTATGGAGAAGGAACTACGTGTAGGAGAAAACTAACCACCGAGTTTGAGACATTGGGGTACTGGAGGGAAAAGACATTGAATCTGGGAACTATTGAAAATTGAGAGACTAGTGATGAGACACTTCTAGGTAATTCTTTTCCCTGTTGCCTGATTCAGCTACCTTTAAAGGAGGAGGACATGAAGAGAGTAGTTCTTCTGCAGCTCTTGCAGTGCAGATCACTGTAGGGGGAGGGTCACTTGGGAAAGCAGAGTATATTGGAAAAGTAATGGGAAGCACATAAATTTCATTGAAAGTCATTAGGCTACTAAAGAAAAGCTACTATTGATCACTGGTATTTCAGTCATGCCAATTAATACCGACGTTAAGGTTTGTAGCCTAGGTTGTCAGTAGTTGAAATTAGTTGGTGTTATTCCAACTGCTCCAATTAACTGAAATCAGTTTTTCTTGCATTGAATCAGCTGGTGAACCAATTTGTCTCTGAAGCCAGTGACTGAATGGGTAAAGAGTTTTCAGTATAACTACTAGGTGTCTTCTTGACTAGAATTTTTATCAGTTAACAGTTCAATTAATATATTCTGAAAACCTAGTGAAGTCTCTGAGCTTAACCTTTAAATTAACTACTTTGATATGTGTTATTCCACACATCTTTGTCAAAGCTAAAATACTAGAATATGTTGGAAATGTGCTCTCATAGCTTTCAAATATTAATAAAGCATTTTAGATTTTTTTTTTCAGTTACATGTTGAGGAGTGTTGGAGAAAAGCATAAGACAGCACAACCATTCTCCTCTACGCTCCTGTAGACAATCATTAACACTACAGATGTGGCAATTTAGTGCATCTTACTTTAGATTGAGGGTTGTTTTTTTTTTATTATTGAGGGTTTTCTTTTTTAAATACCTAGTGTAGTTCAAGAGCAAGGGTATCATCTAGTTTAAATCTTCTGGGGCTCTATTTTTGGTGAAACAACCTTGATTATTTTTGCAAGGAAGTCAGCTCTCTTTGTTCTAGTTTTAGGACCGTGTGCTGTGATTACTGACACACAAATGTAATGGTTGCTTGCGCAGTTTTATATAAAAATATACTAAGTTCAGATTCCTTAAATAACCCTTGGTTAAGATGTTAGTGCTAAAGTGTTGGCTTGTGAGTAGGAGGGAAATTATATGTTGTAGTGTTATATAAAACTGACTCACATGAGTAGGTGAGAATCCCAAGAATATCAGGACACCCACACTAGTAAAAGAAAGATGCAAGCTTCCTCTGTACAACATGTTCCAAAGACTACATTAATAAAACCAGCTTTAATTTGTTCAAGTAGTAACAAAATCTTTCAGTGTTTTAAGAAATTAAGTGCTACTGCTTTGACTGTCTTGGAAAATGCATTTCAAAGTGAAGGAGCTTGTTTTGAAAAAGCTGCCTGCGGTTCTGACTATTTTTTTCTGGATAAGTAGCTGTTGAAAATTAATCAAAAAGTTAAATTATCCCCACAAGCAGCAACAGTTGTATTGGATTGCTATACCCCTTTAGCTTTTAATCCTCCATGTAAGGAAGCAGAACTGTCTAGTTTAGAGAGGATATTATTACAAAATATTTCTATAGTTACAAGAAACCTCTAGCACTGACTGCATGACTTAGTAGGGTTCTTGGTTATACAGACCTTAGATATATACCAGTGTGGTGCTAATCAGTATTCTTGCAAGAGCAAGAGTTCAGAATTAGATTCTTTGTCTTTGCAAAGATACCTTGCTGAAGTAGCCATAATTAACCAAGCAAACAATAAAGTTTCTTATATTAATACTGCTAACATTTCGAAAAGGGTGACCTGAATGTAACCCAGACACACAGATATAGAAATTATTTTCATTTAAACATTTTTTTCCTCCCTGAAACTCACTTTATGAAACTGTTTTAGTATCAGCTTCTTTCTGATGACGACTATTTTCATGTGGCTATGTGACATGCCACATGAGCTAGGCTCAGTTTCCTTCTGCTTCTCCAGTCAACTCATCTGCTTAACACTTTAAAGATCTGCTTCTTCTGCTTTGCAAAGTTGGTTCCAATCTTCTTGACATCAACACAACCAGGAGCTCTTTCTGTGCTCTTTGAGGTTTGAAAAATTATGCTTTCTGACCTTCCAGAGGCAGAACTTTCCTGACCAGAACTTTCATAGGGCTAGGTTTTGGGTTTGTTCCTTAGTTCCTTCACCTGTTTTTTGCTAACTTCTGGCTTCTCTCCAAGGTTTGCTGTATAAGAATCTGTAAGTGCACCTTTGCTTGGTGCTTGATACAAGACTGTTCTGATAGTGCATGCTAACTCATGAATATCTGGTTCTGGGGTTCTAACTCATCCAGCTTTGTGTGGTCCCTTAAATTATGTGATTTTTTACATTTAAAAGAAAGCTTCAAACACAGTGATGGGCTTTGTGTATAATCTCAGGTGCTTGCATTTATTCTGTCTTGTGTGGGGATCAACAATAAGGTTTTGGACCTATATGCACCTGGGGTGAACCAACACAGTAGACTTCTTGCTCTCTTCTCTGCATGCATATTCACTTACCAGGATATGTTCTCACACAAAGCTTCCTGTTTTCCTCTTTGTGTTTGCATTTTAATGGAAAATGACATTTTATTTTAAAGCTAACATCTCTTGAAATGAAAGGGTTATGAAATCCTAGTGGAGACCAGACTATGTGGCTCCCTTCTATTTATGAAAGATACTAATGTGCCCAAAGCCCATTGCTAACCCCTACAACTGCAAAAGGGTTATGAATAGTAGGAAGATTGTAGCAGCATGTGCAGTGCATCCCAATGAGGTTCTGATGCTTTCTGTTAGGAAAGGATAGCAGATTTCCTTGATATATGGAGAGAGATTCAAATGCTAGCCACAGGATTCACTATGAAGAAGGGAAACATTTAAAAACTAAATGGGAAAGAATCTGAAAGAATTTGCTATTGACAGTGGTGCTTTTTGCATGGTTGGACTTTGCTGCTGAGAGTAAGTGCAACTAAGACGTCTAAAATGATTTTTTTCCCTTGCTTTTCTGAAACTTTTGACCATGTGGGCTGAGCTTATAACAGGATATGAAACTGCGTATCATAGCTCTGATTTATATTCTTGGATGGAGCTATTATTAAGTTGTCATATGAACAGATGGGATATGAATGATGAAGCTCAGATTGGGTAACTACCAGTTGAGAGGAAATGACTAATTGAACTTCAGAGAACAAGAAGTCTGTCTTCTTGCAGTCAAAATATGTGAAACAAAAATACATGTTTGTCCCTTCAGTGTAGCTGAAGATCTGTTTCTTCTGCTTTGACAGCATGGAACCTTTATGTTCATGTTAGCAGCTTGTCTGACTGCAATAATATAGAACATACTGAATTTTGTTTTAAATAAAGGTTGCATATTTTTAAGATTATGTAAAGTATTGCTTTTTAACAGCTTAATGCAACTATTAGATATCTTATGAGTTCTGTGTGATCTCACCTATAATGACGGGGAAGTTCCTTATGTTTCAAATCTAATTGTTGTGATTCTAAACACTTGATGATTTCCCTCTCAGTAATATAATATTGGTGGTTGGACTTAATGATCTTAAAGGTCGCTTCCAACCTAGGTGATTCTATAAACTATTTTTCATTGCCCTAGATTCTAATGAAAAAATGTTAGACTTCTCGTATTTTGTAACTACATTAAGCAGGCATCGTTAAGGTTCTTATTCTAAAACTGTGAAAACTACAGAGGATGAATGCTCTGAAATGCATTAAGCCATAGAATAATTTGAATATCCTCAATTTCCACTTACATTAGTTTTATTAACTTCTACCTGCATCATAAACTCATCTTCTGTGTCATGTCAAAACTTTTATCAAATGTAAGTGTCAGTACTGTTAATGAATTGGCATAAATTAGCAATTTTAAAACTGTAGCACTTCAGGAATTTGAGTATGAACAGTGTGGCTCAAAGCAGCGAGTCATGTTGCTAATGGTATCATAACAGAGGGCTTAACACATTCAGATACTCTAACTGGAGCTTTAAAAACAATTTTGTGCACCTGCTTCATATCAATCTGTGATGTGTCTAGTCCAGTGTTTAAATGACTAAAAAAATGTATGGGTTGCAAGTATAGGAAGAAAATCGTAACTACTTATGACAAAGCTATTTCATCATTGGGTGGACTAAGAGAATGAATACTTAACTAAACCACAAAATATCACTATAGACATGTAACTTTTAAGCATATAGGTGTTTCTGTGAAATCTCTATTTGTATTGGTACAGCAGAAACAAGGAAGACAGAACCTTGTTGATCACTTTACCGTGGTTATCTTTTAAGAGTGGTTATGTTAGGGATAAAATTATGGAAGTTACTTTGTGCTTCCATTCATTTACCAGTAACAAAATGATGAGTTTCTGTATTTAAAAGCCAGCAACTTTGTTGCTGCTACATAAGAAGATTCACTTCAGACGTATTAAATGGCAGTTTAATAGGCATGAAAATAGAAAATACTCTATAGCAGCAAAGATTGTGTGAGCACAGTCTGAAAACGAGTGCAAAAAGAAAAACAGAACAACTTCGTATTCTTCAGCAGATACTCGAGTCATCAAAGTCTAAGTGGCTATAGATCACTCTAATGAAAAAAAAAATAAATCTTGTTTTATGGAAAAAACATCTGTTCCTGTGGTTCACATATTTTTAAGGCTTTTTATTTTAATTGCTATTCAGCTTCTAATTGTCAGAGCAATTTGTAATTCACTCTGAATTTCTTCATTTTAGCTTGTTATCCTGAAAATAAAAAAAAGAGGGTCCAAATTGTTAGTTCACGTGTGCCAAAGAACAGTGCAATAGGGTCTTATGTATTCTTGCTTTGATTTCTGTGTGTCTGAACTGGCGTAATTAACATTTCATTGTTAATGCAATTCTACTAAAATATAAGTTGATACGCTGAGAAATGCTGTATTTGTCAGCAGAAGTTGGCAAGTAACGTTTGTATTCCTGTCCTCTTTGTCACATTTCCTTACTACCAGATGCTACTTGGATACAATGTACTCTCAGTTATTGCTAGATTTGTACATTTGCTCTGATATCCTTATATTAAATATACTGTATTATTGAAGAAGGTCTTTGGTTTATTCTTGAGATGCCTCTGTTCTGTAGCTAGTTGCTATAGTCTTAGTCATTTTCTGCGTTTGTGTAAGGAGTTTGAAAAACCCTGCAACACCAGGTTGTTGTGCATTCCAATTGATTTCAGGCTTTGAACTGTTTTTTAAAAACCATGATTAATGTACTGAAAGCAGTTGGCCTCTGAAAGAATCTGCAAGAAGAAAGGTTTGTTTTGCAAAATTCAGATCAAGCAATTAACAATGAGTATTAAATGAAAAAAAAAATCAGTCTTTGAGCAAAAACATTATTTTAAAATTAGGATTGTGTATTAGTTGTCTGCAAATAAATGTCTTTGCCCAGCTGCAAATCACAGACATTAAGGCCCCACAATCATGAGTTGCCACTAAAAATAATTATCTTCCTGCCTTTTTTTCCTTTGTAAATCTGTGCAGACTTGGGGGTGGGGTGGGGTTGTTTTGTTATGTTTTATTCCTTTGTTTGCATTGCTTCATCCCTAACAATTTGGGGCAGGGAGTGTGGTTACAGAGCTATTGCAAGTCGATAGTTTGTTATTTATAAAAAAATTAAGTTATATAAGATATATTTTGAATTCTCTTTTATGTTAGTTGAAAGAAACCAATGAAATTGGTAGATGTTGAAATTTAAACTGGCAGATTGAGTGAGCAAACAGCAATATACCATATTTCTCAGAACATCAAACGTTTATCTTGCACATCATGTCTGAAAAGTGCCAGTGTACGCTTTCTTCTGAGATGTCTATTTTGACCACAGAAATGTCCATTTTGGCCCCATGGCAAGGTGCATATTATTAGACATAATGACAGCTCTAAGTTGATGGTGCTGCTACAAACATCAATTATTAGTGTAAAGTGGCTGGGTTTTGTGCAGAAAAGAAGACTTCTGTTGTGGTTTTGTTTAACTACACTAACTTCAGAGTACCTAACACTAAAAAAACAGTTCTGTATTACTTTAAAAAGATTTTTGGTATCAATATACAGAACATTTCTATCTTGGTGTGTTAAAATTTATTATAGACATAGAGATCTGCAAGATCTCTTCCATTTTTTCAGGGAAGGAACATTGCATTTGAGTTACGCGATGCAGGGGGTGCATATCTAGTTATGTGGCATAGGAGCAGGAGAAGTTTCAGTTTCCTTAGAAGATGCAGTGGCTGGGAACAGACTATGAAGAATAATTCATCCAGAGCAATTCATCAAGACGAGTTTGCGTCCATGACTGAAAGCTACGGTGGCTAGTAAGTGAAAAGTACAAGTCAGGATACTTGAGTCAGGGGGAAAACAAGCAGTGACCTGTGAAGTTTATTGCCTTCCAGAGCTTGAAATATTTGATTATTTCCGAGACTTGGCACTTTTTTCTGTCAGTAAATATTTATAAGTCCTCAAGCCAAGTGATGGACTGTATAGAGCTGCTAGTCTATTGCTGTCACTTAGTTCAACCAACAACACTCACTGCTCTGTTTCTTGATCACTGGTTTGACTAAGTCCATGCCCTTTGCGTGGCACTGTGCTACCAACTGGTGGGAGTTACTCTTCAGTTAGCTTTTTATGACAATTTAGAAAATTATACAGTGCTTGAAAAACTTCCCAGATTACTTAGTAGCTGGAGAATTCATCTAACTGGCAGTTGCTTAACTGCAGCCCAAGCAGGTATTGCTATCAAACTCTGACAATTCTTATGAAGTTGCAGAAATTCCCACTTTGTGCCTGTTTCAGGTCTTGCTTTGGAATTCCTGGCATTGATCCAGGTCAGAAGATACTTAGTAAATCTGTATCTTCATGCAGTCCAGGGTTGCTGTAGGAGAAAAGGGAACTTTAAGTCATCATCTTGCCGTAAGACTTAAAGGGAGTAGGTTGTCTCTGTGCCTCTTTCTTACTGTCACAATTTTTGCTTGGACTTGTGCCTTCCTCTGAATTTGTTAGTGTGCGTGAATTTAATATATGTATTTTGTATACTTAATTAGTAGAGGTAGAACAAGCTCTTGTAATTCTTTAGATAATGCTTTTGAATTGGATAGGTTTGTTGGTTTGGTTTTGGGGTTTTTTTTGTTTGTTTTGTGTTTTTTTCCAGCTTGGAAAAGTTTGTAAATTAGTGGAGGTAAAAGTATGTGAAATAGCTGAGAGCTGAGTTTGTAAAATAGCTGAGGGTACGCATGCAGCATCATCCAGTTACCGACTTAACTAAATGTCCAACAAGTAATTTCCTTTGTCCTTCATCCAGTCTCAAAGATTTGATGAAGAAGCTTGTGTGGGCTAGAAACACTTAAGGTCCCTAGTCCCAACTTGAGTTAAGAATGTACGTACTAAATGACTGAAATAAACTAAACTTAAGATACCTATAAGAAATTCATATCAAAGATGGCATTTCATGTTTATAAAATGTAAATATGCTGAACAGAATTTACTAGTTTTGACTGGGGATTTGGAGTTGTCATTGTCTTTACATGGAGTAGCATTAACTGACTCCAAAATGGGGGAAAAAAACCAATTTATTTTTTTAATACTTTAGCTAGTACAATGGGTGCGGGAGAGGGAGTGTCTGTTTCGGTTTCAAAACAAATGTGACAGCTCTGGAAAGCAGCTTTTTAAAATCAGTCTGACATATAAATAATCCTTAGTCATGAAGCAGCAAAAACATCGCTGTTTCTGAAAGACGATAAAATTGAAGATGCACTTCTTGCCTTGAAAATGTCTCTTAAGATTACAGTTAATATAGTACTAGACCAAAGCAGCAATTCAGTTTTACAATGCAAGTTCTTCAGTAATGCTAACAAATTGAATATACATTTTTAGAATAATTGGCATATGTGTTTTCAAATTCATACCAAATTTACTTTTTGTAGTTGATATCTGTAGGAATGAGGTCTACCTTTTTTTCCTTTCAGTAAATCCATAACTTAAATTTATAGTAAACAATTTATAAGTATTGGTTTATCTGTTATATTCACTATTCATTTCTGCTTTTTTTCCCCTCTTCTTGTTTCTTATTTAGGTGTATGATTGCTGATGAGGTAAGTGATGTTCCTGTTCCTTTAATACCACTTTTCTTGTTTTAATGTACTTCATGCAGATATGACTTTTTTTGTTTGAGAGATGTGGGCAGAAAGGTTGGTAATGAAAGAAGCCTAATTCCTGTGATATTCAGCAGAATTCTGAAAATATCTAAGTGGGGCGGGAAGGAATGAAACCTGACGTAAGCTTAAAAGAATCTTTGAGAGAACTCAGAAGATTACTTTTAATTGTATTTAGGTAGGTTAAATCTCCTGTATTGTTAAATCTTAAAAAGATTAACTCGGTTGATGTTTTTTTTTTTTAATTTTTTTTAGTACTTTATAATTGCATAGCTAGCTATTTTTAATGGATTAGGAGACATTCCTGGCCCAAAGAGGTGGGTTTTGAACAGATATGCCTTCCAAAGATGAATTTTCTGAAATGCACTGATCAAGTAATAATAATTCATGACTTTCATACTTTTGAAAATTTATATTTTATTCCATATTAGGGAAATTTGAGTCCAGCATTTCTTCCTGCAGATAAAACATTTTGTAATAGAGTGTAATGTTCTTGATTTGTTGTCATTATAAAACCTCACTGAAAAAGAGGTGATGTTTAGGGATTGATACAGTCTCCCAATTCTGATTTGGGTTTTCTTGAAACAGTGGAGGGGAGAGGGGGCGGGGGAGAGAGAGAGGTATGCTGATTAATGGAATTAAAACATCTCCTTGTAGTATAAAAAAATCTCATTACAGCTGAAGATAAACTATCCTGGCATAGAATGTGAAATTTCTGGAAACTTTGAAGAATAAAAAGCATTCAGGGAGGAGAAAAGGAAGCTTGGGAAAAATCGAAATATCAGCAGTAGCTATTTGTTTATTAAAACAAAGTTTCTTATTTTCTTCCTTGAATGAGAAAATAAACAGTGTATAATTATGTTAGCAATAAAAAATACTGCAAGATATATTTATTCTGAAGTAAATAATGTGTATTTCATAATGGCAATAGGTCTGGCACTGTTGGAAGTATTGTGCAGCGGTGTGTATCTTGCGCTTGTTGACATATCTCTAAAGTAAGAAGAAAATATTGGTAAAAGAAAGCATTGGTATTGTGAATTTGTATAAAAACTAGAGATCATATAATTACTGTACATATACCTGGATTATGTAATTATGTAAGGATTAATGTACAATATTGGTATCTTTTTGAAAGGTATTCTAAAAATATGTTGCCATTCTTTCTTGGAATGGGAACAGACAACGTTTTCGCCCCAAAATTTCAGGTTTTCCATGTCATCCATTTCCATGACTGAGAAAGTTGTGTTTAAATCAAAAATGAAGACCATAGTATTTTCTACATTTTTTTTTTTCTTGGTTCTGGACTAGTGATCTAGATTGTTGTGTGTGCGCTACTGCCAAGAGACCTGGCTCATTTCCGCCTGGTTGTCTGTATCATCACGAGTGCACCAGTGACTGGGCAGTCTGAGTTAAGGAGACAACTGTGGCAACAAGCTATAAATTAATGTATTCTCTTTTACTTTCTTGGATTTGTTTTCATCTGGCTCAAACACTATTGGTGACACAAGGAGGGCTTGCAGGAAAATTTTAATGAAACTTGGCAGTTGTTAATGAAAACTTAGTATCACAGTAATTGATTACTTCTCTTTCTAGTAATAGTAGAAATATTCATTATCTTTTCTTCTATACCTGGGAAATCTCCTTGTGATACCATTACATCAGTCCATTTAAACTCAATACTGAGGATGTAAGTAAGTTGCTGTTTTATGTCTGTACCATGAGTAATTAGATACCAGCAAATCAATTCAAATATCCACTGGACTCTGTGGAAAATCTGAACAGAATATTTTAAGGCCAGCCTCTGCTATAGTGCTTAACAGGAATCTGGAACTATCTCTTGCCATGTGAACAAGTAGAGAAAATAGCTGCATTCTTTGATAAAATCTTGGGGGTTTTATTTTTTAAACAAACCCCTAAAATCTGGATCTTATATTCATCTGTTGCTATCTGTATTCATAACGCATTAGATGGGAGCGTTCCTACCTCAACAACAGCTAGTACTTTATTGTTAAATATACAACTATGTGTTGTATCTTTACCCTTCACCTTGTCTTTAAAGCTGAATTCTCCACTAGGTGGACTTCCTATCCTGCGTTACAGAATAAAGAGAAACTATTAGCTATGGTGAATGAAAGCAGTAGTTTGTTTTCATTGATGTGCTGGGTCAAAAGCAGAGTTCTTCATATAGATCTTCCTTTTCTCTTCAGTAGCCTATGCAACATGCAACTTAGGACAAAGTTGTCATTTCTATGTGAAGAGGACATCATGTATTTTTCTTTGCTGTGAATAGTCTTTTTAAAATGTTTTTGGTACTTTAACAAGTGTAGTCTACCCTACTAAGACCCTGAACAGACCATCTTCGGAAATTGATGGAGATGCTTCTTTAAGCTTTATTGAGCTAACCGAATATAACATATGTATTAAAGAGAAGCATCTTCTTTCATAAAAGATGATCTGTGGTAACAAATTGACAATGAAATAGATACTATGTAACTAGATCTTTGGCTTTGTTTCCTTTATCTGGTTCTGTCTTTGCAAAATATTTTTTGTTTTTCTGAATGGAATATGTTTACTGAGCACAGACTTCTATTTTTCATTTTCTTTTCTTTTCTTTTCCCAGATGGGGCTAGGTAAAACAATTCAAGCAATTGCTATTTCCTATTACTATAAAAATGAATGGCCTCTCTTAATTGTAGTGCCTTCATCTCTGAGATACCCTTGGGTTGATGAGATGGAGAAGTGGATTCCAGAACTCTCTCCAGATGATATTAGCATCATTCAGAACAAAACTGATACTGGGTGAGTAAAGTTTGTTATTCTTCTATAGAAAGGCTTGTTCAACCCCCTTGCTTAAGCAGGGCCACCTAAAGCCAGATGCTTAGGACTGTGTCCAGATGGCTTTTGACTGTCTCCAGGGATGGAGACCCCACAGCCTCTCTGGGCAACTGTTGCCAGTGCTCAGTCACCCTTGCAGTAAAGGAAGTGTTTCCTGATGTTCAGAGGGAACCTCCTGTGTTTCAGTTTGTGCCCGATGCCTCTTGTACTGCTCACAGAAAGGAGCCTGACTCCATCTTCTATGCACACTCCCTTCAGGTATACGCATACATTAAGAAGATCCTCCTGGAGCCTTCTCGTCACTAGGCTGAGCAGTCCCAGTCAGTCTTTCCTCATAGGACAGATGCCCCAGTCCTTTAATCATCTTCATGGCCCTTCATTGTACTCTTTCCAGTACATCCATGTCTCTTGGACTGAGGAGCCCAGAACTGGACACAGCACTTTAAGTGCGGCCTCACCAGTGCTGAGTACAGGGGAAGGATCACCTCCCTCAACCTGCTGGCAATACTTTGCCTAACATAACTGAGAATGCCTTTGCTGCAAAGGCACAGTGCTGGCTTATGTTCAACTTGGTGTCCACCAGGACCCCCAGCTGCTTTTCTGCTGAGCTGCTTTCCAGCTGGGTGGCTCCCAGCATATATTGGTGCACGGGATTGTTCCTCCCAAGGTGCAGGACTTTGCACTTCTCTTTGTTGAACTTCATGAGGTTCCTGTAAGCCCATTTCTCCAGCCTGTCAAGGTCCCTTTGGACGACAGCATGACCCTCTGGTGTATCAGCCACGCCTCTCAGCTTTGTATTATTATATTATGGCAGTTACTCATCTCCTTTGAAAATGAGGAGTCTGGTTTTTGCAAAGTAGCAAGTGCTTGTCTGCTGAAAATTAGATTAGTTCAGCGTGACTGAAATTGAACACATACAGTTATTTCTCAACTCTGATGAATTAGCTTGTATTCATTAACTTCTGTAAAACATTTTGAACACATTTTTGGAAAACTTCTGGTAGGCATTACAAAATAAGGAAATAATTACTGTTAAAATTCTATTTAGCGCACTGAGAAAACTTGTAAGTTAGAATAAGTATTCTCTAAATAACTGAAAAGGTCGTCATGACCTAAGTTTTCTATCTTTAGACTTAATAGCAGGAATTCATCAGAGAGAAACTACAAGTCTTGGGTGTTATTAGAATAACTCTCCTATTACACTGAATTCAAGGGTATTTAGTCTGCTTTACTGCAAATGACTTGGTTGACTTCATGGTAATGCCTAGATGTTGTTCTAAAACTTCTGGATAAGGAAGACTGATCTTCATGTGGTCTGGGGAGTATCAGAAGGTGACTTGAGTGCCAAGATGTGCAGATGAGACAGTGGCTTGAAACCTTCCTTGGGGTAACCAGATAAATCCAACTGAAAATGTATCTTAAAAACTTAATCAAGGGGCAGTTGCTACTGATAGTCAAAATTTAACTTTATCATAGGAATGTGGGAACTAAAATAAGGATCCAATGAGTCTTTATTTTTGTAAAGCTATTTAGCTAAAATGCACACAAACTTAATGCTTCTAGTGCTGAATGCAGAAAGGAGAAATGAAGAAAGAGGGAAATGATGGCAAAAGTAAATGGCAAACAGAATTCTATTCAATTTATCTTTTAACAGTTTTAAAAGGAGTAGACCTTAACCATTGTGACTTACTTTGATTCAACAACAAGGGAAGAGGAAAACTTGTTTTTCTGCTTGTTTAACTCCCAGGAGGCTTCCTAGCTATAAGTGAGGTAGCTGTTGAACTAATTAATATTTTAACATTAAGAAGTGTTTTATGCATTTGCAAGAAAATGCAAAAATACAGCTGCCAAACTTGGTTTAGCATTTTGTTAAATTCTGCTTCCATATGTTCAGCTTTAACTTCTCTAAGTTCAATACTTTGCTTTTCTTTAAAACTTCAGCAATGAAATTTGCTGCCTGAATGTTGTTTAACTTCTTAATTTAAACAGGGTAAAATACACTTTAGGCATCAATTTAGGTTTTTGTAATTTCTAACTAAATTTGAAATTGGATATTTGTTGAATAAATTGGTTCCACTAAGACTAAATAATTTTATTTGTAATTTTTTTTTATCCACCCTTCCCAAAGGGGCAGGAGAAATTCTTCTTTTCCTGGTTGTTACATGTATCTGTACAGTAACAGCCAGAGTCTGTAGTGCATTGACCACAGTGCCAGTGCTCTAACCATTGTCTCTCCTTCCGTATCCAGAAACATGAATGTGCACATACTTTCTCCCTCTTAAACACCGAAGGAAACTTCAACTTAGTGGGTTTTTTTGATATTGCTACTGGGGAACAAATAAAAATCATGCCAGCAGTGCGGTAGTGTCTGACAGATGGGTAGACCAGCTATGACTTTCATTCTAGTGACTTGTTCGTCTTAACAACTTTAAGAGTTCCTGTGCTGCTCAAAGGCTCCTGAAGGGCCACAGTACTCTCTAGTGATTTTAAAATCAATTTGTGTCTTGGGCCTATATATGTCTTTAAATTTATTGTAAGAAGTTCCTTTCCAACTAAATATCAATTTTTTTGTCTTGTGCCTTGTTGATTCCCTGCTTCCAGTTTTTTGTTTTCTTCCAATGCTGTTCGAGCGAAAAAGCTGGATAGACTGCTCTGATAAGAATGAGGTTTTTTTAGGTAGTGAGGTTCAGCCCAAACTGTAATCTTACAGTACCCAAATACTCAGACAGTCTAGTTAGTCATCTTAGGCTGCTGATAAGGTGACTTTTTGTACACAGAGCAGTACGTAGCTTGCGTAGAGACATTATTAGTTCAGGTGTTTGCGTGCTCACAATGATCTGACTTGCACGTGTAACTTCTGGTCCAGAAAGTGGATTTGTCCCATGCGATACTCCTGGAAAGGAACACAAGCTGAAGCAACGCAACCAGATCAATGAACTTCCTTTTAAATGCAATGTATGTCTTCTGAAAATGGTTATGAAATGTGTGTGATTTATGTGTGAGATGCTAGCATGTCTTAAACACCAAAAGCTGTTACTATTAGCCTGACAGCCCACTATTTAATCAATCCAAAAGGTGTCATACATACCTTCTTAAAAAAATTAGTTTGGTATAATTCCTTTGCTATATTAATTTTTCTACAATGAAAACTTACTAATAAAACTTCTGGATTTTCTCTTTTAGGAGAATATCAACCAGCAAAGTAACAGTTCTGGGGTATGGCCTGTTAACTTCTGATGCGCAGACTTTAGTAGACACTTTGTACAGGCAGAACTTTAAGGTAGTTGTAATCGATGAATCACACTATATGAAATCCAGAAATGCCACCCGCAGCAAGATTTTGTTGCCAATTGTGCAGAAAGCTCTTAGAGCTATTCTTCTTACTGGAACTCCTGCTCTAGGAAGACCTGAAGAGGTATTTAACGTATTCTGTTTTGTCTTTTTTTTTTTTTAAAGGATGGTATCAGTAATAAATGAACAATTTTGTAGTTTTCTTGAATATATACAAGTACCTGCATTAGGACATCAAACAGTGCACTAGCTGCATTAGGAAGCACAAGTATAAGAAACTAAAACAATGAAAACAATGTCTTTTAGTTTGAGTTGATTATATTGATGCTTACAAACTTGTTTCAAGCTCATGCACAAGTGACTTGAGACAGTGTTTCTTGTAAGAAATAAATCTTGCACTTAACAGATTGACTATTTGGTGAAATAGAACATAGAGAGCCTAAGTAGAGACCTGTTTATTTCTGCTGGGTCGGAGAGTTGTTGGTAGACAAGAACTTGTATTAAAACTTCTGCTTCCTCATCTGATATAGGAAGTCCTTTGTTTATTGCTTGTCT
Source organism: Burhinus bistriatus (assembly GCA_013397275.1). NCBI lineage: Eukaryota > Metazoa > Chordata > Aves > Charadriiformes > Burhinidae > Burhinus > Burhinus bistriatus. Next base: position 608,887 of record VYXH01012778.1, on the reverse strand, counting down.
TTTGGATGTTCCAAATGTTCACTTGTATCGCGTAAGTGGAAAAAAATATATCCTGCGCTTGTTGAAGTCCAGGAAAACAAATTTTCCTTTGAAGGAGATTCAACTTATGGAACTGGGGAGGAGCAGAGAGGAAACAAAACCAACTTGGGTTTTATACTGAACCCAAGAAAACTGCCTTTATTTCTCAAAAGTAGAAATAAATGGAATATAAGAGCTAATTTGTATGCAGGGAACTTACAAGTGTTCATATAAATAATACTTCACATTTCAGTGTTTCTTGCTGTGTAGATAGGAACTTAAACCAAGACCCTTTAATTTGTCCAGAGAGGTTATAACTTGAGAAAGCTATCCACTATATGAAAAGGGCTTATTAGCATTTCCTTAAAACTTTAAAGCAAATATTTATATCTATGGATGTGAATAACTATGAAACTTCCCACGTGTGTACCAAATACTGTGTTATACTTTTATACAGTGCACTGATGCTGAGACCAGTAAGCGACATCGCTAAAGGTCTTCAAAGGAAATTCCTGTCCTTGATCACAGTAATGGGGTCAAAACTAATGACCAAATGGAAGACAATTGGAGATATTTTTATAGCGGTACCAAAGTTCTGCCATGGTTTACATGGCAGAGTGTAAAAAGCGTTACATCTCTTTAATCAGTTTTGTGTTATAAGCAGAACCTTTCTATGAAGTCTTTAAATGGAATGTGTATAGGAAATGAAAAGCTTTATTTATTTATATTTATGTACATTTATAGCAAATAATTACAGGCAGTTTCTTGTTTGGCCTAGATGGATGTCAAAATAACAGCCTTTCACTTGGGCCAATAAATTGGGTTTGGTTTTGGGTTCTTTTTCTTATTACTGCTTTTCAGTTCTCTGACTTCTGTCTTGAAAGAATCCTGTGAAGGAACAAATTAGGCTATAGTAATTTTCTTTTTGGGACAGCTCAGCAGGATGTGATTAGGTAATATGAAAGCGTAAAAGTAAAGTGATGTACAGTAGACTTAAGAAGACAGCAAGGAAATGCATTTAGGAGAGAACCTTCCATATTACTGTTGTCTGTATGCTACCCCTGCTACGCCTCAACAGTGTGTCTTGGATCTAGTAATTTGAATCCAGAAAGCTGTGACAGTAAAACAGCTTGTAAAGTAGGGTTCTTTATGGTTATTAAGGTTGTCTAAACTGATATTTGCCTCTTGTTACTCAAGCAGGAAGAAAGGCGTGACATTTCTGGTCTGTATTGCCATTGTCTATTTTTTGAAGTAAAACTTCAGAATGAGTAGGTTTTTCATGTATTTTAAGAAGCAGACTATTCATGGAATACCTGCACTGAAGCTTTGCCAATGTACCTGGTGAATGACGAATGTTGTATTTTTAGGAATAACATCTTCTCATCCATATTTTCTTGTTCAGTATAAATCTTTTCCAACTCGTCAGCACAGTGTTAATGGTGTGCAGGATGCTCTGTTCTTTTGAGGGCTTCTTACAGCTGTCCTGTCTCAAAACACATGGAATATCTTTTGCGTGTGTGCCAAGCTGTGTATTTTTTGTGCAACTGTTGAGTGTAAACTTAATGTAATAATCATGTAATAGTTATTTCTGAATAGTCTTACATTTGTAGGCAATTTTTCACTATCGCTTTTTTCTTATATAGCTTTTCATGCAGATTGAGGCACTGTTTCCAAGAAGATTTGGAACTTGGCGTGAATATGCCAAAAAGTACTGCAATGCTCGTGTCAGGTATTACTGTGCTTGCTCATTTATTTTCCTATGAGTGTCTTTGATATTTTTTTTTTTTTTTTTTTTTTTTTTTTTTTCATGTGAAATGAGAGAGTCAGTAAGTAGCACCTCTATTGCTGTATCATACCGTCTTGCTTGGAAACTCGGGGTCAGATACCATCTCCTCCATCACAGAGGATTGGGAAAAGGATTAAGTTGTCAGGAGACTTTATTTGAGGACAAAATTGGAAGCTATTAAAGATCTCTTTAATAAAGATCCAGTCTTTTTGCTATCCCACAATACTTGGGTGGAAAAAAAGACCAGTTCTTGTCTCTGTATTTTACAGATTGACTGAGTAAAAGTAAAGGTATAAAACTCCAAAACGTACAGTAGTATGTTTGTAATTCTGTTTGAGGGATCAGATATAGGCATTGTAAGTTCTTGTCCACTGCCTTGCCTCCAATTTACAGGTAACATTGCTCATCACACTTTTTTTCCAAACATGTACCTAATGATTAGGAAGAAGTTCTCTATTCTGAGGATGGTGAGACACTGGCACAGATTGCCCAGAGAAGCTGTTGATGCTCCATCCCTGGAGGTGTTTAAGGCCAAGTTGGATGGGGCTTTGAGCAACCTGGTCTAGTGGAAGGTGTCCCTGCCCGTGGCAGGGTGGTTGGAACTAGATGATCTTTAAGGTCCCTTCCAACTCAAACGATTCTATGAATTTTAACCCATTTTTATCCCTTACATCTCTCATGAATTTCTTGTTTCGTGTGCCTTAAGTTATTAACTTCAGGAGGATTCATTTCCCTCTGACTTGCTTCCTTCAGCTTTATTTTAATGATCGGTTTCTCTAGTTATATTCTAAAATAGAGGGGACAGAAAATGCTCTGATTTAAAATGCCTAGTTTTACCCATCTGAGTTTATGTTACAATCTGGAATGAAAGGAAGAACCTTTAAAAAATTTGTTAGCTAAAAAATTTCTTCTCTATAACTTTGCATATATTCAAAATAATAGATTTTGTCAGCTAAATTGGCTAGCATTTAGATTTAATTTTTACAGTAATAATTACATGGTTTCATTTTCAGATAACTTGTTTTTCTCCCTCCGTGATACGTATTTTATCAGCATTTAACTTCAAATAAAATGGAGGAGTGCTGTCTAATTTTCAGACAGAGAAATGCTATTTTTTTCATGGTGTTTTGACTGAATGCATCTGTAATTTTCACACCACAAGTGTGCGTGGGTACAGCATGGTTAGCTACTCAATCATAGATGATTATCTTATTTTTGGAATACCATAAATGTAATAAAAATCAAGTTTAGGGTTTGGCAAGCTTTCAATAAATAACTTTGTCTTCATGACTAGGCTGAAACAAAACATCCTGTGGTAATAAACTTGATAGGATTATTTTATGCAGCACTTTCTGTGAAAATGTTGGTTTTTTTTTTTTTTACTTAGCTGTTTATAGACACCTGTTTCTAACGATGAGGGCCAAAGTATTTCTGTGAGGTTTTGCCTACCATTTCTTCTATATCCCCAATGCTCAAGCTGGAGGGAGGAAAACTTTCTAAGGACAGCCATATAAACAGACCAAAGAAGGGACACGAGCAAAAGACCTTGCTGTCTTCCATCTTTGTAGCATTCTGAGTGGGTTATGCCGATACTTCACAACAGAGTCCCTCAGCCCCTTTTCCGAATAACTGTAGGCAGCCAACTAAAACACTGTTGATAAGCTCAGTAAGGCTTAAAATTTTCTAAATGATGTTAAAAAAATTTCAGTAATATTACATGCTTGCAACATACTCTCCTGGCCTTGGAAAATGCTAACTGGGCTTTTCTCCAAATGCAGCAAAATCGGTCATGCTTGTTATTTTGTTATCTCTTGGCAATGTTGACAGAGAAAAGCTGCTGTTCCTGCTGCAACACTTCTTTACAAACCACAAAGCAAAGAAAGAACAAGGAAGACAAAGTTAATAAATTCTTTCTCTTTTCAGTGTTTACCTTTTTAACCTTGAACCTACTTCCTCTATTTAACCTTGCTCATTAAATAGTATTATGTTTAAAGCTGGTACCTTTAGCTTTAAATCCTGTCTCTGACTGTAACTAGGAGGGAATCCTCGGGGCGGGGGGGCAGGGAACAAAGAAATATCAATGATGATATTTGCAGCTTTCATGATAGCATCAGTTATTCCCGTCTGTAATATAATAAAAACCATTTTCATGGTGATACAGTCTTCTCATTAGTCCATTGACACAGGTGTTATAAAATGATACCTGAATGATGCTCTCTGTAGCAAGGGCAGTGTAGCTGGGATGAGATTGAGGACGGTATGCATCTGATGGGTAGTAATGCCTGCAGGCTGCGGTGTCTGCTGGGAAGTTAAAACAGCTCTGACTTTAGTGTTGGAAGGAATCGGACAGAAAGCAGGCATCTCTGGTGTGAACAGGAACACTGAGTGTTGCTAGCCAGCACACCTTCATATCTAACTGCATTTTAAAATTAATTACGTACTGAAGGCTTCTTGGAAGAGCTAGTTTTTACCCTCAGCATGATTGTTCATTTTCAGGTTTTTTGGTAAAAGAACTCAATGGGACTGTAGAGGAGCTTCAAATTTGGAAGAACTACATCAACTGTTAAGTGAAATAATGATCAGAAGACTGAAGAATGATGTTCTAACTCAGTTGCCTCCCAAAGTTAGGCAACGTATTCCGTTTGACCGCCCACAAGCCGCAGCTAAGGTAGATTTTCCACTTTTGCTAAAAACACATTTGTTAGTAAAGAGTAATATCAGTGTATTCATATGTATTTGTATGTATGCATGTGTATTATATGTAGTTACAAAGAATGTGAATATATAGCATAGCATCTCTGTTATTCTTTCTAAAATATAATATGAAGAACATGAATATGGTAATTGTTTGGCAGCAGATAATGATAAAATTCACTCTAATTTTAGTACGATCTTCCTCCTTTCTGTCTTCCTTTCCTTTAGATTTTGAATCCTACCATTACTTTCAGACAAATTTGACAGAGTTCTCAAAAGCACTCAGTTCCTAAACATTTCGTGCTTGAAATATACATGTTGGGGTAGAACGTGCTTTGTACTATGTCTAACTACTGATCTCTTCTGCCGATTAGAATTTGAATACCACCTTTGCAGAGTGGGAGAAGTTAATGAGAAATCTGAATTCAGATGCCACTGAAAGCCACTTTTCTCAAGTCATGAATCTAATCACACGCATGTATAAAGAAACAGCCATTGCCAAGGTAAGCGTGGAAGTCATCTTAATATATTTAAAATACCCAGTGTGTTTTTAATTTAATAAAATTAGTTGTATTGGCCTGAATACTAGATGAGGTTGGTTGGTTTGTTTTATGATCATGATATGGAGAAACACTCTTTTTCCCCTGTATGTTTATGGAACAGACTGAACTCCATTATAATGACCTGAGCAAAATGTTAGAACTGTTACTGCTTAGATGTCCACCAAGCTGGCTAAGACTGTCCAGCCATAGTCTCCCAACAGCACTCAGTGCGTGTCGCAGACTTAGGGATATACCCAAGGTGGGTACTTCAGGGATGTGCCTGTGTGTCAGCAACTGCTGCAGCTGACCGAGCATGGTGTTGATGCAGCCGTTACGCAGGCTGCATTCTGTCAGTACTGGTTCTCCCCATGGATAAATGTGGAAGAACAATCCCCTCTAGCTGGTCTCTGTTTTATCAATTGGGCCCCCCTGTCTGTATTTTCCTCCTGTAGTACTGAAGGTTAAGATGTAAGGAAAAACAAGTTAATAACCAACATCCTTTACACGCCTACTTTTTACCCAGTTATCAGGTTTCATTATGCTAACCTATTTTTAGAAAAGGAAAAAAAAAAAAGGGCTCTACAGGCTGCTGCAGCAGTAAGAGTTGAAAATCTGACCAACTCCTTCAAATTTTTTCTCTCCTTATCTTAAAAATATCACTGTGGTTCTGTTGCTATTTTTTCCCCACTTCTATAGTCTTTCTCCTACCCTCTGGTAATCCATTTTCAAAGAGGAAGTTGAAAGACAAAAAAGAGAGAGAAAGAGAAATCTGAGGATAATGCAGTGGGTGTTGCAGTAACCATTGATCACTGATAAATTTTATTATTAACGGCCAGCATTACTTTAATAGTCTTTGTAAAAGATATCGAAAATTACATTTGACAAAAAAGAATTCTATGAATGTTTAAATAGAGCAATCTTTTATGATTATGGTATCATGAAAGTATCAAAATTATTCCTTCAGTTTTGATGTATGGCTTTCTGGGTACAAATATAGAAGTTCTGATTACACAGTATGTTGTCCGTTTGAAATATGTTTGGGCAGAAATTGGTTGTTTTGTTTTGTTTTAAAATATGGCTTAAAACATCAAATAATAATGTTGTAACTGAAAGGGGTTTTACCTACATCTTAATCTGGAAGAAGTGCCATGTAATTGTGTGATCTTTTGAGGATAAAGCTCTTTTGGTTTTGGTTGGTTTTTTTTTTTTCTCTCTGAAGGAAAGAGATAGGTTTCACAAAGACATAAAGTTGTGGTATTTTTTTTAAACAAAAATAATTTGAATAATTTTATACTTAAAAATGTTTGATAAAGTCTTAAATGGATTAAAAAAAAGGGTGGTCATTTATCTTTTCATATTACAAGAAATCAAAAGTCATTAAAATAAAAACTGTCTTTTTGAACATTTTGTATGTCTAACTAATGAAAACACGCTCTCTTATTCCAGGCAGGAGCAGTAAAGGACTATATCAAAATGATGCTTGAAAATGACAAACTGAAGTTTCTAGTTTTTGCTCACCACTTAAGTATGCTTCAAGCCTGTACAGAGGCAGTTATAGAAAATAAGGTAATGATATGACAAATGTGCACGCAAATTTAACTTCAGACTTCACAAATATGCATGAGCTGTGCTTGAATTCAGTAGAACCACCTGTGTGTACAGAAATCTATGGATTTTAAATATATACAGATCAGTGCCACTGGATTAAAGGGATTGTCTGTTTTTGAAGAAATGTTTTGTATTTGAGGATAATGTAAACACATATCTAGTATGCGGCATTGTTATTCAATCACTCTTGTAGACAGTTGTTTCCCAAGTTTTTCCACCAAAGTGCTTCTGTGTCCTTTCTGTTTTTTACAGAAGACTATCATGTCCCCTGAACATTTAATTCAAAGCAGTAAAAATGTTTGCAAACAATTTTCATGTTATTTTGATCATGGACTCTCAAACATTGCTAGGGAATGATGGCTAACTTTGCTGTTTAATATTGTTATTATTAGCTTGGAATTTTAGTAAATCATATAGAGGAAATTACAGAATCTTCTACGGAGTATTCCATTTTAAGATCCCGTGTTGTTCTGTCTTCTGCTTTTGTAAACAGGGAATACTAAGTCTGCACTTCTTTATCTAAAGAGGCTTAACTGTAAATCAAAGGTCAAAGAGTACTGATGTGTCCGTGTCCCTATGACAGGAATAGAACAGATGTTTTCATATTTTTTACTGGAGGACAGAGGGTGATTGAGTCGAAAAATGGACAAAGATAATTTCATTTTTGTCTCTCTTTCATAATGTCATATGTCATAGGTTCGCTACATACGAATAGATGGAAGTGTTCCTTCCGCAGAAAGAATACATCTTGTTAATCAGTTTCAGAAGGATCCTGATACCCGGGTTGCTATTTTGAGTATTCAAGCAGCTGGTCAGGTAGGACAAAAAAGAAAATATGTGAAATAAGAAACTTGAAGAATATAGATACTAAAGTCACTGGTGACGGCAGTGATTTACTGAAAGCAGTTCATGCAATATGTCTTTTGTGGACTCACGTATTCACTTTTTGTACTAATCATGTTAACTGTTTTAAGTCTCTATTGAAATTACTTGAATAAAATAAAGATAAGCAGCAGCATCTCATCCTTGAATAATTAGTAAAAACTCAATTTCACTGAAAGTACCAGATTAATAAGAAATAAATCTTACTTCCATAATGAAAAGCAGTATGCAGTCTTTGCACAATATTGAAGTATTTTCTGAATCTTATTAATATCTATCTGAGGCCCAAGGAAGAAATCAGTTTAATAGGCCCATCTGCTGTCCAGGTGGTCCCTCTTCTTTCCATGTGAAAATGTTCTGTACAATATTTAGCTTTGTTTTACTTCAGATATTCAGTTGTTTGTGTGTGGAATCTGTTTTTCTGAAATGCATCTACTTATTTTGTTTAGGGATTAACTTTCACTGCTGCTACTCATGTTGTGTTTGCTGAATTATATTGGGATCCAGGCCATATTAAGCAAGCAGAAGACAGAGCACACCGAATTGGGCAGTGCAGTTCTGTGAATATTCACTTCCTGATTGCAAAAGGAACAATGGATACTCTTATGTGGGCAATGCTGAATCGCAAGGTATGTGTGGAATAGAACCAAATAATCAAGAACTCGCTATGGTTAAGATAGCGCTTAAGGGCATGTGCCAAATGACATTCTTGCTTACCTAGAGCAGTATCCTACTATAAGACAAATTGATACACCTAGAATTGTTAATCATAAAAATGTCCATTTCTGTTCCATGTTAGTCTTTTCTAGCTTTTTGCTCTCCATTTACGATCCAAAGATAAATAAGGTGACTCTCTTTGCCAAGATGATTCGGATGGTTCACATCTACAGGAGATTGTTGGTTTATCTTCCTTCTAGCTTTTTATTGCTCTGGTTGTTCAATACACAGTTTTAAGGTTTTCTGCTCACTCATGACAGCTAGAGTTTATTGTGTTTTGGTTTTTTGTTTTTTGTTTTTTTTTTTTTTTTTCCTAAATGGATGAATGTTGTGCCTTAAATAAACTTCATTTCTTAGAGGCAGAAGCGTTCTCAAATAATTCTTCTTTAGTAGACCCAAGATTACAATATTCTTCTCTTCTGTTGCCATTTTCGTCAACTCTTGCCCAGTCCTTGTTAGGAAGAGTAGTTCCATTCTGCCTTTATTTACTTGGAAGATCTTTGAGAGTTCACAGGACTAAGAAAAATAATTTGGCTGTTTTGCTTTTGTGACCTTTTTGTAGCCTTTGATACCATTCATTAGTGTCTTGTTTAGATAACTGAGGTGTGTTAGTGTTCCGTCAGCTCTCGTTTTCTGACATTTCCAGAAGTGTCAACGTAGAAAGAACTGCCTTTTAAATTCTAGTTGTCAAAATCATTTGAGATTGTGGTTACACAGGATTTATTCTGATGTAAATGCCAATTTATGGTGGTTGTTCTGCGTTTAGCTACCCCTGTGTTCTAGTGGTTCAACTTTTTATGTCTGTACGGTTACTGTATTGAGAAACTGATAACCATTTTTTTGCAAATATATTCCTCTCCTGCTGAAAAGTAATCACAGCTTAAAGAATCTAAGTACTGCAAACTGTATTTGACATTCAGTTGCGGAATGAAATTCTGTCTTGCAATTCCTGTAGGTACCTTTGAAAAAAATCTCAGTCCAGTACATTGAGTCTCCTTAAACATAGCGCAGATGGGTATCCATAATTCACAAACAATTTACCTTACAAGTGCTGTCACTAAACTGCTTCTTTCAATTAATTCTGCCTTTGTTTGTCTCCATGTGCCAAGCAAAACATGTTAAGACTAACAGATGTACACAATGTCTATATTCACTTTTAACTTCAATAAATACTGACATTTTGTATACACTTTCACAAGTTGTAGTGTGTTAAATATGCTACTTACTGTTCTTGCAGAAATGGCTGCTGGAAGAGGAATAGTTTTAATCACATAAGTTATTTTGAATTACTTTAGCAAATGCTGAATTAAGTTTGCAAGAGAAGCAGATTAGTGAATATGAGTAAACAAGTTTATTCCAACATGTGAATTCCTTGGAAGCTTTATGCAAGTCTTCTTTCTGCAGGCCAAAGTTACTGGCAGCACCTTGAATGGCAAGAAAGAGAAAATGCAGGCTGAAGAAGGTGATAAGGAGAAATGGGATTTTTTGAGTTTTGCGGAGACCTGGACCCCAAATGAAAGTCTAGAAGACCCCAAAAATGAACTTCTGTTTACACATGTAAGACTTAAAACTTACGTTTTTCTTTTTGTCTTTAATTTAAAAAAAAAAAATTACAACCATTGTTCACTTAAGCTTTCTGTGCAGTGCAGGCCTTACTAATGGAGAAACACTAAATAAGTGGGGAAAAGTAATGCAAATTCCATTTTAAAAGTTGGGTGTAGTTGAAGAAAGTGCTCTGCTGGGTATAAATGTTACCTACAGGCTTCCGATGGGTCCTTGTGTTATGTTTAGGTGACTGACCCACCCTCAGAGTCAGGTAAGACCAAGTAATTTCTGTTTAAATTACAGCTTTGTTAACTGTACTGAATTTAAATGGCTCTTATTTTAAAACCAATATTTAAAATCCTTTCCTTGGAATAGACATCATCAGAAAAGGCACGTAGCATACGAGTTCTGTGTATTTGTTTTCTGATAGTGTTATTTCAGAATTTTCATGAGAATATTGAAAATATTTTTGACAAAACAGAAGAGGAAAGTTTAATTGCTTTTTCTACTAGCTGTTTGTTCTTAAAGGAAGATATCTTTTGTTTCCATTTCCAAATTAAAAATAGCTTCCTGTATTAGAGATTAATATTAATGGAGAAAAATCATAATTTTAACGGCTTCTCATGCAGTAATTGTAAGTGGGGTTTACGTATTTCTTTTCTCTTTCCTAGTTTGAAAAGGAAAGACAGCACGACATACGTTCTTTCTTTTCCCCAAAATCCTCCACTGAGAAGAAACGCAAAATGTTTTCTGGTAACGAATCATTACATAATGATTCAGAATCTTCTGAAGCCACAAAAGAGGAGGATTCAGAGAAGAGCAATGAAAACCCGAATTCCACAAGAATAAGTGATTTGGATACAATTTGTCATGAAAGTAGCTGTGAACGTGAAGCTAAAAGAGCAAGAAGCATAAGCGGATCTACTCCAGTCAGCTCCAGTAAGAAAAAGAAAAAATCTTGGACCGGAAAAAAGTCTTCTTTGTTTTCAGAAAAAACCAATGAAGTCCTTCCTTGTGGCTTAAATACTTCAAGCAAAAGTACAGCTTTAAATAAAGGTTGGCACTGCAGTGTTTGCACTTATAGTAATAACGAATTACTCCCTTACTGTGAAATGTGCAATTGCCCTCAAAGCAGTAATGGTAAGTAATGTGTGCTGCAGAGAAAAATATGCATTTTTCGTTTTGGTTGTGATTAGTTTCAGAAAATACAGTATTTTTGAATATAGGAATATGCACAAATCCAGGCAAAATATGAAGAATGGTGTCTTTACATGAACAGATACCCGTTAAGTGATCCTTCTTAATTTTGCTTTCCCCAAGGATCTTTTACATGATTATAATCTGAAACAAATGTAAAATTCATATAAATGATAACAGGATATAAATTCAGTGAGGAAGAACATATGCTTAGTTTTCTTTGCAGCAAACGTAGCTCTCCTTTTCTTTGAGGTTTACAGTTATTCTGAAACCAATTAAAAGGTAAACCTTTTCTCTGCCTCTCAAAAATGAATGATATGGTATAGGTGTTTTATTAACTTGAGTATTGTATATTTGTCATGAGAAACATTACCCGGAAAATACGGCATTTCTTGCTCCAACAGGTCTGAGTAGATGTTTTTTATTATATCTATTTAATCTATCTGGAAACTTAAAACTTTTTTATAACATCATCCCCATATTTGCTATTTCAATTGCAAAGGAAGGAGTAAGGTTCTTCGTATTTCTTTTTTTTTTTTTTTAATTTTATTTAAGTCTCTATGCTTGTTTAAGTAAGGGTAACTTCCCAATTTCACAGGTATAGATCAATGCCTGGAAAACTACTTTGTGTGTTTATGGTATACAATAACTGTATATAATATAGAATTACTAATTGCATTATTCATTGCATGTATTTCAACGTTAAGCTGGGGGCATGAAATTGCATAAATGGAAAATGTTGTTCCATGTGTTTATTCTCCTAATATTAAAGTTAGCTCTAGTTTCCTAAGAGGTTCCACCATAGTAATATTAGAGAATAAAATGCAATTTCTTTGATTTCAATTACATAGTCTTCAGGTGTCTATTGATTAGGTACCTGTTTGTACAGGTAGCATAAATAATCGCTTTTCTTGTTTCTTCATCTATAGTTGAGAGAAATTGTGAAGCTCCTGTGAGCCAGAATGAGGAAGATCTGTCAAAGGACTCCAGAAGAAATGAAGAGAGAGCAGAGTGCAGTGCTGACCATAGAAGAGAAGATTTGGAGGAAGTGGTGCCCCAGCAATCTGTTGAAATCAGCCAGCAGGAAACTATTAAAATGGAAAAAGAAGACAGTGAAAAAAAGCATGGAGAAGGTAAAGTGGGACTTCTGTGAAAGAAAGATTACATCCTGTCATGAAACTGTCTTAAATGCCTCTGCCATGAAAAATCACTTTTAAATAAAAACCTACACATCTGAAAGACAGACAGAAGTATGTACACTAGCCCATGGCATTTTTGTTTTAACCTGGGATGTGTGTTGAATGTTGATGATGAATAAATCCAGCATTTCCATACAACTCCTGAAGCAATACAGAGTTTTTGGCTGCCTTAAGAACTATGTCAAACTAGCAACTGTGGACCTGTGTAGTTTTATTGAAACTTATGATGGCATTTACTTGTGTTTCGGACAGCCACAGGCAAAACAGATGATAGGTAATTCAGGAGAAACAGAAAAATAAAATACACAGCTATCTTAATAGCTTGCTGCTTGAGCTGTGTGTCTTATTATGTTGTTCTGGAATTAGATACAGAATCCTCATGCAGTATATATTCCTCTGGGTTTCGTTCCTTGCTGACCATTTGAAGGGGGCAGGGAAAGAAAGAAAGATTTACAGTGTTCATACAAGAATGTGTTTGCATGTTCACCAAATTGGGAAATTTCAGAAATAACTTCTTAAAAACATGTATAATACTACTGTTAACGTGTGAGTAGACTGAATGAAATGAATGAAGAAAAAAAACTTTTTAATGTCAACATTTTTTCTCTTTATAGGAGATGTAGATAAATCAGATACGTTTCCAATATATGATGGGCTTATGTTTTGTGCAAGCGGGAATACTGATAGAATTCACCTCTATACAAAGGTAAACCTGAAATATGCACGCTTATTATCATTTTAAAATTATGAGGTAAAATGTTGTCCTGTGAAATGTATATGTATACTATCATTTGTTATACTTTATATAAAAAGACAGGTATTTTTGTATTAGCTGAAATGTACAAAAATTAGATAGTTTATCATTCTAGTTCTTTTTCTCAATGGAATTAAGTAATAATTCCATAGATCTATGACTTCTAACACTTCTGTTAGCTTACAAAATGGGGCTAATATGTTAGATGTATGCTCAGATCATCCGTTAGAAATGCAAGTGATAATTGTTTAAGATTCCTTTTTTTATTGTAGTGTCTTATCACAAAATACACTTAATAGAAGAACATTCAAAATTAAAATAAAAATGACAGTGAATCCTGACAGACTAAGTAAGTACATAAAATATTGTCGCTGCATTTTCAAAAAAACTGGACATTGGTGCTGTTTTTAACTCAGTAACTTCCTGAATAAAACACATTATCATTAATCTGCAGCGGTAATGGGAGTACAGAAACGAGCAGCTGGTAGTTTTCCAAGTCATATTTCAAGGGGATGTCAGGACTTTCCAGTTCCTTCATTTAAGGGATAGAAAAGTTCACTGAGAAGATTTCTTCAAAGCTACTGAGTGAGTCAGTGTATTCAGGTGCAACTGCAAAGCATCACAAATAACTGAGGGCAAGTCTTTGATATAATACATTTATATTAGGCTAACTGGGAAAAAGTTAAGAAGAGTGTCCTCTTGTATCTGAAAACTTGTTTAATAGACTTAAAATGTACGCTGTTTCCTAGTTTCACACATTTTATTCAACGACAAAGATGCGTTTTGGATGGCGTCTGGGTTATTTTTGGCTTGGATTAGAGTTTCATTATGCCAGAGCCTGAACAAAATCTTTCTGCTGAACCATGAGGCATTGGGGAATTCTGCTTTGATTCCTTCTCTCAAATGTTTGTGAATCATCAGTAAGTTCCTGGGTCATATGTACCCACTGGGACAACTTGTTCCTTAAAAATTAAGTGGAGGAGAACTTGTTCAGACATTTTTTTTAAAAAAAAAAAAAAAGAAAGTATAATAAACAATGCTCTATCTAAGATTCTGATTTTAAATTGTAATGAAGTGACATTCTCCAGTCTACAATCATTCATTTTCCTTGGAAATTTGGTCAAGAGGATTATAATTTCAGGTTTTCGATTTAAGGCAGTTTGTGTGTCTGAACTATTTGCAAAGAAAAAAAATTCAGATATGTTCAAAGTTAAAATTTTCACCCCTTTTAGATATATTAATGTGAATCATATTTCTTACATCTGTGCTATTATCATACATCAGTGGCTTACTCTTTGTTTCTGGAAAAATCTTACCTCGACGGACTAAATTTAGTAGGATGGAAGGATAATTCACTTGAAACGAATAAATTTTTTTTTCTAGATTGGGCTACATTGCATCTGTAAACAAAACTGTTTACTTGTCTAGGATGGTGAACCACTGAATCATAACTTCATTCCATTGGACATACAGCTGGATAACTGGGAGGATTTACCAGAGACTTTCCAGCATAAACAAAATCGTTCATCGGTAAGAACAAATTCTACTGGTACAGTAATATGATATTTAATATGGAGGGCTTTGACTTTTTTTTTTTAAATCAGTGCAGAACACTTCCAGGCCTTGGGATCTAGGCACAGTTTCATCAATGCAGGCAGATCTTACAAATGTTGATATGAATATTAATTACGCAGTCTGTTACTTTGGCAAATTATCATGCCTCCTGTTAACATTTCAGTAGATGGAATCAACCAGGCATCATTTAATTTCTCATTTACAGGATTAGTAACTAACATTCATAAGTCAACAAAATAGCATTTTAAAGGTTATGAATTAAACGGGGCACATTATGAATAGAACGTGCTAGATCATATCAGAGCTGCAGTTCGAAGCAGGCCTCTACTCTCACTTCTTCCTTCGGTCCTCTAACAATGGTCAAAGCCACGTAGGGCACAGCTCCACTGAGACGTGTAGCTGCGGTTACTTGAGTAATAAAAATCACATCCATGGTGGTATTTGAGGAGAACATTAACACTGTAAAACCAAGTACTCAAGTAAGGAAATCCAGAATTTAAATTGGATGTGCAATATTATCTGCTTAACATATTTTTTTTAACTGTTTTCTTCATTTGAAGAGAAATATAATTTGGAAAAATCAGATTCTGTCCTGTGGGAGCAAAACTGATTCTTTTTGGTGGGTTCTCCACCAAGGTTGGAACTTAGGTTCGTAAGACAGAGACCTGACTGATTCAGCCAACAGTTTTGTGAAGCAGCTAATGAGTGGATAACACAGATGTTGCCAAGGGATTTGAAAGCTATTTGCTACACTGGAAAGACAAGATAAGAATTCCATGTTTGTGGGCAGTGAGTGACACTGCCTTGTGGAACATCCTGTCCCTGTCCCTCAGCCTTCTCCTCTAGATTAGAAGATGTATATTAGTAAATGCTTCCAAAAAGAATCAGGGAAATACCTTCTTGTTTCTGTTTCCATCCTGCCATTTCATTGACTTCTTTCTTGCTGCTCTGACTCTGAGGAAGTAAGATCATCTGTACACTTTTATATTTGCCATGTCAAAATACTCCAAGGAGAAAAAGAAAATCATTGCCATGTTGTAATCTTGAAGTATGGAAGTTTGTCGCTGGATAAAGCTGAAGTCACCATTAAGTCCATACTGCACAACAATGTGTTTATTCTTCCCGTAGTCCGTGTTCAGAAACGGCGTGATACTGACTGCTATAGGTAGTTGCAAGTCAGTGAGGAAAAGAGGGGGAAAAAGGGGAAAGGAAAAAAAACCAAGCCACTTGTTCAGTTACTCCCATTTATTTTCTGTTGTAGAGATGAGGATGGGATGAAGTAATTTTTCCCTTACACACATCCTAAAACAAGCAGCCACGTTATAAATTCTAAATTCCTCTGTAGGAACGGGGTTTGTTCCTCACTTCCTCACTGTTCTGTGGTTATAGTTATTGAGAAAATCCATTAATCATACCAGTCCTGCCAGTTTACAGCTTCAAAGTTGGTGGGTTTTTTGTGGCTTCCCAGCATGTAAAAACCTATTAGGTTCAGTACTAGAAATTAAGTTCCTCTGAGCCTCTTTATTATACTTTCAAATTCTAAATGCGAAATAAAAGGTGATCAATATTATGCTGTAGTCTCCATTTCCATTATGAAATACTTTGTTAAACAGTTCATCAGTTTTTCATCAGGGTCCTGTGGTTATGTCAATTTGAGATTGCTGTAAAAGAAGATGAATTGCAGGTTAAACTGGTCAAAACTATTGTTCTTTGACTATTTTGATCGTACAGCATATCTCTACTTGCTAGTGATGGATCTTAGTGTGGTGCACTGAAATGCCACAGAAAAGAGGATAGCAGTATTGCCATAAAAACAGATGCGTGATTAAGATAATTTAGTGATCTGATTTCTTATGTCCTTAATTGCTAATTTACTATAATAATTTTTATTAGATGTGTTTTTCTGACACTGCACTATTGTAAAGGTATATTATAACCTCAATCAAGTATGTCAGTGATTCTGTTAAAATTTTACAAATTGGAAAACTTCTGTGAAACATACCTAGTTGAATTGAACAGCTCTTCCAGTTTACCTGTAGCCTTTCACGCTGACATTAGGGGCTGTTCTTAATCCAGTGTGAAGCATGTATTTATCACAAGGTTAGAGGAAAGAAGAAAGGTGGTCCATTAAACTCAATTATAAATGCCATTCAAGTAATGGGAGCAAACTTTCCTCTTCTGGGAGGTCTGGTAGAAGAGGAGAATGGCAGCTGTAAGAAGAAAACTCTTTTGCGTGTCTGTTTTTCCCATCAGCAAAGTCTTGCTTACACAAGAAAGGTTTATCTGAGGCTTTATCAAGAAACCCTTCTCCTATTGCTATACCTTAGATTAGTAAAGGTCATTCCTGGCCTTATTTTCTACCTTCTGGATCAACACACTTGTCGTAGTGAAACTATTATTTTAGACAATGCCAAAGCTGTCGGAGTTCTTCAGCAGGTGAGGGGAGGGTGTTGCAGCTTGTGTGAAAAATGACTTGAAGGGACTATCTCTGATAATATCAGCTGTTTTCATCCAGTTCTGACCGTAGTAATTCATAGCACTCTTTCACTGCAATTAAATAGTTCTGTGTAATGCCTGTCACGCTGCTGACAATAGCATTCTCTACCAGATACTGAGGTTTGTGAAAGAATGGAATCATCTAACAGCAATGAAACAGAAGATTGTCAGAAAAAGTGGTCAGATATTCTGTAGTCCTATTCGCGCTGCAGAGGAGTTGTCTAAAAAGCAGTCGGTGGTCAGCAGCACAAAAAGGTATGTGGTTTTTAATTTTTCTTCCTCTTACTAATTGCTGCAGGAAGTTTGATATATTTAATGTTACTGTCAGTGGGATGATGCTGAGACTGTAAATGGGTTGTTGGATGATTGCTTGTCACGTAGTGACAAACGTAGGCAACCAAGCACGTCAGTAAATCTGTTGCAATGGAAGCGTTTGCTTCCCTGTCCGGCACCCTGCTGCACTCAGCAGCTGCTCTGGCTTTGCTGCGCTGCATATTTAAACACCTGGAACTTGACGGAGATTTTGAGGAAAAATCATGACCTCAGGGACTCAAAAGAAAAGTAAGGTCAAAGAACCTTGTTGTTTTCCCCACCTGGAAGCGGGAATAAATCATTAGTTGCCATCAGTGACATAATGCTTTATTCATAATTCGCAGCCTACTCCAGCCCTTTCTGATACTCATTTTTATTTAAGCAATTCTGTTCTCTGTGGATGACATTTCCCAAAACTATTGTTTTCCTTGCTGGGTGTCACTGAAAATGGCTAGTGTTAATCCTTGTTAAAATCTAAATTTACCTTTTATCTACTTTCATTCCTTTTTCTGATACGCTGTCTTCCCTCGCAGATGTTGGCAGCTTCAGTGTTGTCATTGCCCTCCACAAAACTTCTCATGCTTACAGGTTAACTCACCAAGGTGCCTCTGCAAACTATCTAAAACCTTTTTATTCGTCTCAGTCCGTACTGTTACATTCTCCAGGGTGATTCTATTTTGGCTGTAGGCAAGAATTCAAGTAAATAAAAAGAGTTTGTAATTCCAGTAATACAAGGAGAGCCAGCAGGTAGTAAGCGTTGCTGGAGTGACTCATTCAATAAAAAGTAGGAAGGATCTAACTGTGAACCAGGTTAGAAAATCTACTGTAACCTACAGCGGTTTTCTAAGGTAGTATATAGGGTTTGGCATATGTATTGTACAAAGAGGTGTACTTACGAGAAGTTGTCTGAGTAGTGGTTTTTGGAAGAATGGTCAGTCTGAAGTGATTTTAAGAATTTTAGTTAAAGAGCCGTGTTGTTTTGTATATTTTTATGTTAAAACGAAGAAGTGAGTTCAAACACAACTAACGGAGCAAGGAGTCCTTCAGAGCATGTAAAGCTCCCTGTATTAGCTAGAGTATCAGTGAGACTTCACCTAAACGAAACAAAATGGCTTTCAGATCTCACTGTGTCAGGCCGTATCAAATTGCTTTCAGTTTTGTGTTGTTACATACAAACAACCTGTCTGTTGGCTGACCAGAGCCAGGTGGTTTTAGAAAAAGATATGGAATATAGAAGTATTATGGTGAAGTATGTTTTCTAAGCCTTTATTCATTTCTCATCTGGGAAATGAGGGATGTTCTAAGAGAATATGGTGTACCAATGTTGCTGCAGCCAAGAGCGAATATTCTTTGAGGGAGATTGTTCCCTTTGTAGTACACTGACAGAATTTGGAATTATTTTAGGTATATGACCAAAGAGGATGTAGCAGCGGCATCACTTAGCAAAGCTAGCAGCAGCGGGGGCAGCGTGCGCCTCATCTCGAAAGGAAGTGGGGTTTGTCTGAAGAATGAAAATGCTTCTATTGAACAATCGGGTCATTCCACAAAGTAAGTTTATTAATGCGACAATGTGATTAAGCTGTTTCTCCACAGATTTTTTTCTTTTTTTAAAGTAGCAAAATTATTTGCTATGAGCGTTTACCTTGCTGAAGCAGTGTTTAGATAAGAAGCTTGCTGTAGTGCTAATGAGCTATGTTTTATTTGTCTAACAATTTAGATTACATCTGTTGTCTGCTGATATAACTACTAATTAACTGAATCTGATCAAAATGAAACAAAAAAATAATTGCACGATTCAGTTAAAAAAAACAAACGCTAGCTCAGGCCTGCTTGTGGGGTCAACAGCAAATTGGGGACACCAAATTTTCTTCTATTCAGCCTCAAAATTTAAAAGAAAGGAGAAAATAACATGAAAATTCTAGACAGAAAATGCCCTTTTAAAAAATGTTATTAAAAACGCAGTCTGTATCCTGCCTGGAGGTAAGCCTCATTTAGAGTGGGAAATTGATAGGTAGCTTTGAAAGTCACGTAGAGAAACCAGGATGTTTTCTTTGACTTTTTTCTTCTGTTAGAGAGGGGGCTGAAACATTTACATTTATATGTTTGCATGCCTGATAGAAGCCACCATTTCTTTATAAATACAGCATTATTTCAGCTAATAATTCAGTGTACATGTGTAAATGTAGTAAGATGTGCAAAAGAAAAATCTGTCTGTTGTATTATCAAATTATGTTTAAATGGAAACACAAACCAAGTGGATGATTTGCACTGTGCAGGTATCAACCTGAGCAAGATATTTCAACTGAAATTGGTAGTTTGGAGGATAGAAGATATCTAATGGAAATACACAGTGTATAAAAACAAACAAAACCCGAATGCCAACCCACCAAAACAAACTACTGCATTGTTTGCTGAATACCTCCTTTATTTTACAGCTGTACTTTGTTCTCTGTGAACAGGTTGCTTTCAGAAAATGGAAAAGGTCCATCAGCTCCTCATTTGGAGCAGACTGAGGCTGAGGACCCCTCCCTGTCCAAAGGGTATTTGCAAGCCCTGGACAGCCAAGGGAACCCACTCTGTCTCAGCTGTCAACAGCCAACACCTCAGCTTGAGCCAGGCTGCCAGGCCCGTGCCTGGGACACGCGATTCTGCTCTCATGCCTGCCAGGAGGACTTCTCGATTCGCTCTAGTCAGAGCTACCTCAGGACTAAGGTGTTCGAAATTGAACACGGTGTTTGCCAGTTTTGTAATCAAAACGCCCAGGAGCTTTATCTCAACATCAGAGATGCGCCCAAGAGTCAGCGTAAGAAACTTCTGGAGAGTTCTTGGATGTCGCACCTCCCACTTGGGCAGGTAATATTACTGGTTTTGAAGCAGTAACAGCTAATCTGTGTATTCCTGTCAGATAGTTAAGAGAAATCCAAAATGTTGTTCTTCCAGGTTTAAGATAGAAGGTTAACCTAGCACCAACAGAGTAAGAAAAAACAAACAAACGAACAATGGCTTCTAACACATTTTTCATCTCCAAAAGGTACAGGCATCAGCATTTGCTTCCTTAGGGATGCAAATATTGCAGCTGGTTGTACTTGAAAGGCACTTTATTAATGAACTTTATGGTTGTGAAACAATTAAAGAACGGATGTAGTCTAGTAGTATTAGGTTTTTCTGACTTTGCAGAATGTTTGGTAGGAGCTTAACAAAAGCCAGTTGTCGCAGCTCCTCTCAGTATCGCCTCAAAACGCATTACAAACTACCACCGTTCTTCCATGGTTGGGATTTCTTCTTTGCTGACTTGAAGGCAATGGAGCAGGGAAGGAGAACGTTCCTATGCAAAGTGGTATTTTTATTCAGAAACTAAAATACTATTCTATTTTCTGCTGCAAAGTTGAAATTCTGCTTCTGAAGTTAGTTTCTAAATTGTTGAAATAAATTCTGCAGACACCTGCTGAAACTTGCAAAAGAAAAAGTCATTTACCATCATGTTGTATGCATGAGATGAGCTTTGTTGCTTGCAGCTTTTTTAAAATAAGGCGGTGCACATCCAGAAGACTGAGGAGTCTTGCCGAGTGGGGGTTCCTACAACCTGCGAAGTGAACACAACTGTGTTGTGTCTAAGTTACCTTTTGAAAACTGACACAAGGCTTTATCACCTCAGGTTTATGCTCGTTATTACAATTCCCACTGTCTTGATCAAAAACTTACATGACAAATACCTAGTTAGGGTCCACTTCTTCAAGCCGTTGCATGTTTTTTACTTGTGTATCTTTGTTTTTAATATCAGCACTTTATGTTGCTAAAATGACATTGAAGATAACTGTACCAGTCAAGAAAACTGAACTTTTCATTCTGTCTTGCCTTGATTCACTGCCATGTGCTTCAGCACGCTGCAGACTAGGTGAAAATATGCCAACTAAAATTACAGTTGTTTGCTTGTCTAGCGGGAGTAACAAAAAATGCTAACATTTACTTTCTTTCTCTTGATGAAAACTATGAATACCTACTTCCCTGAATTATTGCCTTGTTCTTATGGAAGAACATACATGTAATTGAGAAGGAATATCTAACGCTTCCAATGTCATGTGCTTTGTTACCGCAGTTGAATGAAATTATAACAAACCCGGCAGAAGGCCAGTTCTGGCAGGTAGACCATATCAAGCCTGTTTACAGTGGAGGAGGACAGTGCTCCCTGGAAAACCTTCAAACGCTGTGTACAGTCTGCCACAGAGAGGTCAGTATGGTACAGCCAGAAACCCTCACCCTCTCACACGATGATGGTGTGGAACGTGCACCAGGGCAGTATTTACCATCACAGAAGTATTTTGGGCGCAAGGACCCCTAGAGGTACCGTAGCCTGACCTGAGACTTAGGCTTAGAATCATAGAATCGCCTAGGTTGGAAAGGCCCTTTGAGATCATCTAGGCCAACCATCAACCTAACACTGCCAAAACCACCACTAAACCATGTCCCTGTTTTTTAAATATCTTCCAGGGATGGTGATTCCACCCCTTCCCCGGGCAGCCTGTTCCAATGCTTCATAACCCTTTCTGTGAAGAAACCCACTCAGAGCGGGTTGCTCAGCGCCACCCAGTGCAGTCTTGCACCATCTTGCCCCAGTCCGTGCCTGCCCACCCTCAGGGTGAAACCTCCTCCCGTGTCCTGCGGGGGTGCCCCAAGCAGGGTGCTGTGGCTGCTGCCATGTGCCCTTGGGGAGTGCCTGGCTCTCCTGTCTCCTGCCCCTCCCTTCAGCCGCAGAAGACCATAATTGGGTTCCTCCTCAGCCCTGTGGTCTCCAGCTGAACAACCCCTGTGCTCCCAGCCTCTCCATCCCATCCAGTGAAGATGACAGGTAGCACTGAACTGTTACAATGTAACAGTTTCCTCAGCATTTGGGGAAAATGTCACCTTAGTAAACATTTGCATTGTCTTACGTTGTCTGCTGCAGCAAAATTAGCCTGGAGTTTAACTGTGGGCTAATGCTTTCCATCGAGCACGCTGTTGCCAAGTAACAGTACTTACTGAACAGACCTGTCTTTCCCTTTTGCAGAGAACTGCAAAACAGGCCAAGGAAAGAAGCCAGATGAAGAGACGTTCTTTGGCTACAAAGTATGGCTGTGATATCACAAAATTTTTTGTGAAGATGTAAAACGCAAAATGTATTCAGTTACATTATAACTCAGAAACCAGTAGAGTTACACAGTCTTCCTCATGCACATAAATCCTTGTATCATGCTCTTGGTAGAGGGAAGAAAATACGGAATTAGAACCAAGAAATCATTTATAACACTGACTGCCAGAGGGCCTTGGGTAAGTGCATCCAAGGTATTGATCGTGGTTATATTTTTATGACCCTTTGGTTTAAAGCTGAATTTCTGTATGTAGCCTTAATGCAATTTTGAAGCATTACTGTTTTCCTATTACAATGTTGTTATACCTGCAAGAATTTGAGGAAGTTCTGTTGAAACTTCCGTTGGTCTTACAGGGTTCAATTGTACCAGGGATGTTATGGATCAAGAAGGTATCTTAGTTTAAATTCTCTTCTTTGTTCACGTATCAATTACTGGAGAAAATACAGGCTCTGCCATCTATTATCACAAAAATAGCATAAGTGAGTGATTTGTCGCTTCTAAGACTGCCTCATACTTACAAGCCATTAATAGCAGCCTTGGGAATGCTCTGATCAGCCATGAAAGGCACTGTTGGCACTGGGCCTGACTTAGAAGACTTTGGCATTTAGACTTAATGTCTGTTGAAATCTGTTTTTACTTAAACCAGCTTGCGTTAAAAACTTATTCATGGTAAGGAACAATAAATATTGCCAATTATCTCATCAAAGGTAGTTGCTGGGAAATGCTAGAGTCGCATTCTCCTTAACAAGGCTGGAGAGATGCTGGTTATTTTGGATTGTTCATGTGTTTATGGTTACTTCAAATAAATACATTTCTCTTTCCTCATGATTTATCTGTCTCTTTCCCACCCCTTGAATGCCATAAAGGCATTAGTAACTGCTGTTACACTACAGACCTTTTTCTGAAAGTACATGACTGCAATTTCAAGTACATATAGTTAAAATAAGCTGAAAAGCTTTCTGGGTTATCCTTGGGAGGAAAAATTCTTAAAGTTTTAAACATTCTTTTTCTCAGTTAAAGAAAGATTTAAGATAAGGTAGTGTCATGAGTGCACCACTTTCTGTAAAGTGAAACTAACTGGACTTTTCCAGCAAAGACATCTTTAGGTAACTGCCTGAAAGAAGTGTTAATTGATGTTTGTGTTCTCTAAGCGATTAAAGGAATCATCTCTGCAGCAGTTTAAAAGACTGACTAAGAATAGCCTGATAACCAAGACAGGGATTTTCAAGTTTCTATAGCCTTTACAAGAGCACACACTCTAATGTAAAATTTCATGAAGCCAGCACATCAGGAAAGGAGGAACCCGAGCTCAAGTTAAAGATTACTTAGTCAGTAATTAGTCTAGTGCAATTTTTTTTAAAGAAGTGAGACAGTTAAACAGCAGCTAAATTAATCTTTGTCTTTCTCATCCCTCTTATCAGAGGAATTTGCCTCAGGTAGAACACAAACAGCCTGGAGAAAGAATTCTGTAACAAAATTTTCTCTGAAGAAAATGAACTCTTCTTTAGCCTGGAAAATATATTTCTATTTGATACAGCTTTATCTGAGGGAAACAGTCAAACCCCTCGTCCCTATTCCCTCAAAGAAGTTTTAGGCTAACACCTGGGATGCTACTATCTGAGACAGAACTTAACTTTCCATACTGAATGTCGTCACAGTCACAAACAACGGTGTTGCTGTTCCTAGGTCCAACCATGCAGGGGTGACATTTAAAAAGTATTTTGACAAAACCATTGCTAGCCCCAAAAGAAGTCTGAAAGCCAATAAGTAGTTCAGATTTATTGAATAATGTCAGCAATACTGTAGCTGTTTTTCCATTTTGTTTTGTAAAGTAACGCTGTTCTTCTGCTGATGCTCACGAAAACATTGGAAGAGCACTCTAAAGCAACACTGGCACATACAAGTCGTAGTGTTTGCGTTAGTTTACAGCAGGCAATAGAATTGTTTCACCGTATCAGATCGAAGACACAGTATGCAGTCAAATGGTCTCTGTAAATACCGGCAAGTTGCTCACAGTGAAACACCTCTGTTCACGTCATTTACATACAGCTTTGGCCCTTGCATGCAGGGAAGGATATAAAGTATCCAAAACCATCGCAATCCACTTAAGGCTAGCAGGCTACTGCCCAGTTACAGCCTCAAATATATTTATATCTGTCTGGGAGAAGTGTCCAAGACAAGATCTTTTTGGACAACTGCTGCAATGCTAGGGGATTTTAGCATGGACTAGAATGTACTATATACTTTAAATAAAATTAAGGATATTTTAAAAGTATTTGCAGCTTAGTGATTAACCAAAAAATACTGGGATCAATATTTATGATTAGCAATAAATACCAATTACTTAATGTTTGCACATCAATTTAAGTAGACTAATATCACTTGATAAAGTCTGATTAAGAACTGTAAAGCGGCACGTTCTGCATGAATTTCAAAATGAAGTATTTGCATACAGCCCATTCATGTCCATTATTAAACAAGCTAATGCAAAAAAAAAAAAAAGCTCCCTTTGGATAGAGAGGAGATTGCTAACCTTTCTTCCCCAAAGATCGATTAAAACTACTCATGAAACCATTCCAAACCTCCAAGTTAGAGTTGCTACAGGCATCCTTCTCAGCTGCCAGTTCAGCTCTGTCCTTAGGAATACGACACTCCGTCACCAACGACAACTGTATTGTCTCCTTGCCACAAGCCAGTCAATCTGTGTTAACTTCCCCGAAGGAAAATAAATAGCATGCTACTTGTGAAGACACACAAGGTAACGCAGCTGGTTACATCAGAAGAATGTTGTATCTGCTGAAAAGGCACCTGCAAGTCGAAAATCTTCCTTCGTCAGCACGCTGTACATGCGCTGGGGCAATGGCTTGGAGTAAGGAGCAGGGCGGGGGACAGTTGTGCGCAAAATCACCTCACGACCCGTGGGCGGTGGGAAATCTGAAAGAGCCCCCGTGATGAGTCTTCGCTCTTCTGAGGAACCCGATCTCCTCAATTCTTCATCAAGTGGAGGCACTGCAGAAACCTGAAATAAAAGCAGAGGTATAATTACAGGGGAAGCTGTTTCTTAACATTAGGATTCAGAAAATACTTCTTAAGAGGAACAAAGGAAGATTAGAAATGGTGAACACATCAAAAGGCTTCATGTGTACATAGGGCAAGACACTAATGGGATGTCAAGAAATAAACTGCACACAATCAAATGGAAGAACCTTCATGTGTGAATGGTGAAGCTCAGCCCAGATTAAGCTCCTGACTTTTTGGCAGTGTTTTTGGCAAGGGTTTTGACCTGATGAAATGCCCTTCTCAAGCCGGGCTCTCCCCTCAGCTCGCTGTGGCTACAGGAGGCCAAGCCAGCCTCCTTTTAAAAATAACCAGCGCCACTACTGGAGTCTTGACAAAAAGTCACCTGCCTTTTCAAACTCAAAAATACTACCTCGATACGTGCTTTTCATGGCCAGAGAGAAGCTTGCCAAAATGACACTGCAGAGCAAGTGAGACGCTTGCAATCTCCACTGACGCTCATTGCCTCAGAGCCAGTAAGAAGCAACGCTAAATCTGCATACTGGAAGAAGGGCTGGCATGCCCCAGTTGGCCCAATAAGCATTCCCTAATTACATATATATACACCCCAATACCCTAACAGGGTCCTAATTTAAGTGTACCCAACTCGAGCTTATCACTGTCACCCAGGCGTGGCAGAACCCACTGGACAGCCCTTATGGCCCCTCTCAGCTGCCCCACTGCTCCCACCCCTCTCCCCAACTACTCCCCAGGAATGGGGACCCAGCGCCGCTCGGCTCTGCAGCCAGCACCACAGGAGAAGTCACCAGGGACAAGTGCCACTTGTTCCCGCAAAAGCAGTTCTAGGAAACCAACAGAGAGGGTGCTCCCTGTGCTACACGTCTTCATGCAGTTACCCAGTTCTTCCCCAAACCTCTCTGTATCTCTGTCCCAAAAGTTCAGCAGTGTCTGTAAGCAGTGGTATCTAGGATTCATAGCATCACAGAATGGTTTGGGTTGGAAGGGACCTTAAAGATCATCTAGTTCCAACCCCCCTGCCATGGGCAAGGACACCTCCCACTAGACCAGGCTGCTCAAAGCTTCATCCAACCTGGCCTTGAACACTTCCAGGGATGGGGCCTCCACAGCTTCCCTGGGCAACCTGTGCCAGTGCCTTGCCACCCTCAGAGTAAGAAAAATTTCTTTGTAATATCTAATCCAAATCTCCCCTCTTCTAGTTTGAAGCCATTACCCCTTGTCCTATCACTACATGCCCTTGTAAAGAGTCCCTTCTCCAGATTTCTTGTCGGCCCCTTTCAGATACTGGCAGGTCTCCCCAGAGCCTTCTCTTCTCCAGGCTGAACAACCCCAACTCTCTCAGCCTGTCCTCACAGCAGAGGTGCTCCAGCCCTCTAATCATCTTCGTGTCCCTCCTCTGGACCTGCTCCAACAGGTCCATGTCCTTCTTATGTTGGGGGCTCCAGAGCTGGACGCAGTACTCCAGGTGGGGTCTCACGAGAGCAGAGCGGAGGGGCAGAATCACCTCCTTCGACCTGCTGGCCACCCTTTTGATGCAGCCCAGGATGTGGTTGGCTTTCTGGGCTGTGAGCATGCATTGCCAGCTCATTTTGAGCTTCTCATCTACCAACACCCCCAAGTCCCTCTCCTCAGGGCTGCTCTCAATCCATTCTCCGTCCAGCCTGTATTTGTGCATGGGATTGCCCTAACCCATGTGCAGGACCTTGCCCTTGGCCTTGTTGAACTTCATGAGGTTGGACTGTGACATTCAGGTACTGTCCATCTCTACCTAACACCCCAAACATCTGGTTGTTAAATAAACAAAAGACAGTGATGGCAACAGAGAAGAATATAAAGGCAAGGCCACATATTTCAGCATCAGAAAATGTTAATATTCACTTGAAGAAATGTTTTTTGTTTGGTTTGGTTTTGGTTTTTGTTTGGTGTTTTGTTTCTTTTTTTAAAAAGATTGCTCTCTCTTTTTACAACCTGTTAGGCTCTAAAAATAAAATCTGCGAATGAGGAAAAACCATTCTGGAAACACAAAATTATTTTTATGCTTAATATGTGAACAACAGTACAAACTAAATCAGGCTGCTGTACTATATCTACTAAAAGGTTCAACTCTATGCAGCTAGGGAAAATGAGTGGGAAACGAGGGACAAAGTTGGTTACCTCATCAGAAGATTCAGTCAGCTTGGAAAGGGATGAGAAAAGAACCAGTGATGAAAGACAGAAACAAAGGCAAGTCAGAGGTGACTTACAAGAGGTTAGAAGGAGATTGTAGGTTTAAGAGACATCATGCACTCTACTTCCAAGAACATGCATTTGCTGTCATAATCTTCCTGACCAAACTTGAAAATATACCAACACATTTTACACAACTCAGAGAGGAGTCCAGGTTCAAAAGGTAACGAACAAGGAAGTCATTCAACTTCTATTTACCCAACAGCTCTCTACTGAAATAATTCATGGTAGATTAAACATGAGGGGGTTTTGTAGGAAGTTAGCTCCTGTCCCACTAAGAAGTCTAAATTAACAGTTACCAGCTCCTAGTGGAAAGTACTAGTAACCTACATTTAATTACTGATGTTTCAAAAGAAATCAACCCCTAGAAGTTTACATACATCTTTATCAAACATTAACACTAGAAACTTACTCAAAGAACATAATTACTCAATATTAAGAAGGCAAGTGCATACGCTTGCATACACTTATAGGGCACAATCTCAGCCTTTACAGGGAAGTCTGTAAGTAAGGCTGTTTGACGTGTTGAGATTTGCAACCAGATCTTCCCTAGAGACTAGAAGGATAAAACAAATGTTCTGATTTTCAACTCTCAGAATAACCATGGTCTGTTTTCAGAATGGTCCTTTTTATACCGAGTTGCAAAATACAGATTATTATAAAAGCATCCATACCCTAAAAGTGTTTCATACCCAATCACAACATTTTTACAGCAATGATTTCCAAATGGGATTTCAGGCTCTAAGATGTCTGCAATACTATTCTACCTGGTTATTACCACTGTAGTTAAATTTTAGTTGGCTAATCTGATGCTATGAACAGGTATAATCCTGACAGAAACTGAAGGCTGACTGCAGTCCAAGAAGTCTGGAAATCAATACTTTAAGGATAAATTATTACAAAGACTGCTTAAGAGAAAAAGGGAATATTTATACCAATACAGGCCGGGAAAGGGTTTCCAGAAAATACATACAACACTGGCAATAAGTAAACCGAACATAGAGTTGTACTGGGAAAGAACTGAAACTCTTCCTAAGCACACTAGTTTACATAGACGAAATCTCAAGTATTCCAAGTATAAGCCTCAGTCTAAAAAGTTACTCCTTGTAAAGTATTTAATATTATGATGTGTTTCTCTACATTCCTATGTGAAACAATCAACACACTTGATTGTTCTTGCTGTGATATTGCATATATTGTGTAACTTGAATAAAGCAGAAATTTGTGCCATAATACTAAATCAAACATTAATGACACCTCTGTCTACCCAGCTGGCTTTAATTGTTTAACATCCCAGGTCCCTTTACTCTCCTTCCGTTTTGCAAGGTTCTGTTATTGCCAGAATCATATTGAACGTCACAAAAAAACCCCTCAAGCACATTTATGACAATACATGCAGACAAAATAAACTGGCATCATAAGGTAAGTTGTTGCTTCATACTGCTGAAATCAGAAGTGTCTGCAAAGCAATCAAGAGCTCGCTCTTACCCTCTGAGCGTTCAGGAACAGCTTGCGAATAATGCTACCAGCAGGTCCTCTTCCTGCACCAATAACTGACACTTCTGGCTGGTCCAAGAGACAGTTTACGAATCTGATGGTACAAATTATTGAAAAGGAAAAAGGAATGTTTAATTCTCAGCTGTATACAGTTTGCTAATCTAAAACCAGAATTGTTTCCTGGGAGGAGGTCTCCACCTAGCATCATTTGCACAGAGCGAGAACGGGCAGACGCTTTCAGGAGTTCTCCATTCTAAAAGTTTAAGGAAAAAACCCTGGCATTTCTCAGCATCCCACTCAAACACTATCATCACCTTTTTATCCTTTTACTCCTTCCCCTCTACCCTAAAGACTAAACTCCCTTAGCCTTCAGTTGTTCCCTCCTACCTTTCTGCTTTCTTTCATGCTAATACAAGCAGCTGTTCTTTCATAGATAACGTAGGTCAAAACTAAGCCGAACACAGCAGCCTCCCACGTAAGGTCAGGAAAGGCAGGATTATATAGCTGTTTGCGTTGCAACTCCAGCAGCAAGGGCCAATTAACACCAAGGTTGCAATTCAGCCTCTGCAAGGATTACTTCTCTCAAATAACTATAAATGGAACCCAGGCTCCTAATGCAGAAATTCAACATGAAAAGCCTTCATGGTGTTGGCCGCACAGACAAAGTAACAACATGACAATTTTTTTGAGCATAAATATATTGCTTTGGTCGGACATCGCTCCTCTGAACTCCCAACACGTACTACAAAGATGTCATCTCTTCCTCTCAGCACAGCAGCAAGAAGTTAACATGTTGGTTTTTTAACATTACATGCTAGTCATCTTAAGCAGTAAGTAAATAATCCGACAGCAGGTAATGAAGCAATGAAACATGGCTTGTCGCTTGTCATTCATATGGCTCCTCAGTAATATGTTTCAAATTAGTAAGGACACTAGAATAAGAAAAATGTAACTTTGGGGGAGGGTATTTCATTCTGTATTAGTTTAGAAAGGACTAGGAATTTAGTATTTTCTATGTTTTACCTCTGTTTTAATGCAGTTCATGAAATACACCTTTTACATACACAAAAAAAATAAATTAAATCCCCAGTACTGTCAAGATGAAAACAAATCCATTAACATAATCTGTATCACATGTTTTCAAAGAGATGGTTACTCAGAGGAGCATTTAGGTTACCCACGTATAACATCTCTAGGTAGCCTAGGGACAGGGACACCTAATATTTATAGCTACTAAATAGGATTCCTTAGGATTTCTGTATTGTCACCACTTGCATTTGTCCTCAATTTTGAAACTACAAAAAAAGGGCATCAGAGGAAAACCAAAACAACACGGGGCCAGGCGGGTGGCACGGAAAATCAGTAGTCACCTTTGTAGATCTTCTTTCTCTTCCTCATTTTCACATTTCTCTACCCCAAATTTTGCTTTCAGAGACCTGGCTCTGGCGATGATGGCTTCCACACTCATAATCTGAGCAATGATTTCCTGCAGAAGTTTAATAAAAATGATAATTAAAAAGATGTTCTTTTAACACTCCCATGAACAGTGTAAAAGTCTATAAAGTTGTCAGCTCCAGCCAGTGTAAGTGTCTTACTTCCAACTTCTTGTCCTCTGGATTTGGGAATCGTAGAACTTTACTGGAATGGGATATTATCTGCTTAATAATCTTCTTAACTGAAGATATATCTTCTAGTGCTTCTATTAGGAGGAAAAGATACGAAGAAGGTGTACTTACTGCATCCATATTCACCCTAAAGTAATTTAATAATTTATGAAACATTATTTACCTTCCTCCTTTACCTTGAGTACAGCTGCATGGATGATGCAAGGCAAGAGATGCCTTGCAAGGTCAGCTGGTTTCTGAACTGCAAGGTAATGAAGCACCTATAACATTAGAAAACTTAATGTATCAGTGATGAAAACTACTTCCCAAAGATAAGGTCAACTATGAAAGATGAGCACCTACATTGAAGAATTCACAAGAAGGGAGCGCCGTTCTAAGACAGGACTCAATAGGTAGTTTTACATGAATCCTCAGTGACTGCTTACAGTCCCAACAGGTTAGAATGAAACTAAAAATAATTATGTTTTAGGAACACTTTAGTTTCCTAACACAAACATGAAAATAAAAATCTGTTTTACTTACTAATAATTCAAAGAGGTACCTAAGTAATACAGCTTGTGAAGTTACATTCCACACACTAATTATTTTAGATACCTCAAACACACTGTTCTATGGCAGCAAGAATTTCTGATTAACCTTAAGCCATGTACAGAACAGTTTAATAACTCCAAGAATATAGTGCAACGACGCGCTAATGTTTAAATCTTGCAGGAGGAAGAAGAAAGGGCTGCTATAAGCATTACAGATCTGACTATCACTAGCCACAGAGCTTCTTACCTTCTCTGCCTCTCTAGTGTCATCGAAGAGTCTCTTCTGCCTCCGGGCTGGGACTGGTTTTGCTGTCTCCCACGCCTCTACCCACATGTTGCTAGGAATCTTCATGCGGGCACTCAGCTCGCCCTTAATTACTATATTCCCCTTTTCATCAACCACTTCCTCTTCAATGTAATCCCGAGGGGAGTACCACCTCACAAAATCCTCCAGACAACAGCCAGGGTTAGCTGCCTGGAATGAAGAGGAGAGAAAATTTGTGCCTGAGAAATCCTGTAAAGACAAGATAACCTGGGTAGGATGGCAATACAGTTTCGTGGGTAGAGCATAGGCTAGGAGCCAAAACTCAAGGAATTCTGTTCACCGCCACCAAACTACACTAGGAGAGAAACCTGGGAGGGCAAGGGAATAAAGCATAAACCAAGACAATGGCAAGGGTAAAACCCACACCATCAATAAAAACAAAGAAACCTACTTCTTATCACCCCAAAACAGTACATTCATCAGTTATTTCAGGCAAGCTCAAAATTACACTGTTAAGTCGAGCTTCTATCTGGTACCCAATACATGCAATAAACATGAATTCTCACTGATTTTTAATGTAGAAGCTTATACCATTAAAGACAGATGAAAAACAGCCCAAGCCTAAAAGAATCACTGGGCTGCATAAATATGCTTTCAGCACTGACTTTGAATCTTTTAACACTCCAGTAACAAAATTCACCTTTTCTTCTTCCTTTCAAAAGGAACTTAAAACTCCCCCAACCAAAACAACTTCATTTTTCATAGACGCAATGACAATACAAATAAATACAGCCATAGGTTGAGAACATAAAAGGAAACCCAGCCTTCTACGTGATGCACCTATCAAGAGCACACTTCCGCTTCAAATTATGGTTCTGTAGTCTACTTTGCATTTTTAGATCACTTGCACCACAGAAATAAAACTCTACATATGTCTAATATGACATAAGTTACTGATACTGATATGTTACACTCTTACTCTACAGTACATCTCTATCTTTTTACTACAAACATTGCAATAATTAAAAAAAAAAAAATATATAGCTATTTCATGACAGAATCTCCAGAAGTTTTGAGATCATTTGATGACAGCAGTGTATGTGCTCTTAGCTCCCTCTGCAGAGCTCAGAAAACAAATGGAACAAGTTGCCCAAACTAATTGCCCAAAACCACAGCTAGTCCAGTCCCAATTTGATGAACAGTTGTATAGCACTTGCAAATACTGATAAATTATCCTTCCTACTAAAGAACAAAAGATCTTCAACTACACATTAAAATTATGTCCATCTCCCCAAAGTCCAAATATAGAACTCTGAACATGTTAATAGATTTCTCTTGACACCACCTTACATTTTATCCCTTTGGAGTCATCTTACAGAGCTAGACACAGTGGGAAGTACAGGTAAGAGAGACACTAAATGCAACCTACAAGGCAGTGGGAGGGAGACATGTAATTTTGATTCAGAACTTTGATGCTCAGTTTTCTGCTGACATCATTTTGTATGGACTTGTCAGAGTTTTGACTCCCATTTTATCAACTGTATGGTTTGTGGGCTTTTTCCCTTCCCACAGAGGTTGTGCAAATTTACTGGAATGTCACAGCATAATAGACTGGATAGTGATAGATTTTTTGAAATGTTCCAAGAGTTTTATCAATAGGCTTTTATTTTCAACTTTAAACTATTTTGAAGCTGGTTTGTGGGGAAAAAAAAACTTGTCAAAAAACCCTTCAAAATTGTTCAACACAAGCAAGAGGGATAGTTTAATTAAGAAGAAAGCAGTCTCACAGAATTCTTCAAGTAGTACTACCTTAAAAGACTCCATATCTGAGAGCAAGCAGGCACTCTGCATGCGTGCCCGAAGATGAGCACCTTCTGCTGATGTCCCTAGTTTTGCCAGTACCTCAGACTGTTCTTCCAGCAAATCTTCAGTCATGGGTGCTGGTTCCTGCAACATGGAAAAAGACAAGTTTACAACTAGCCTCTCCTAGACTTAGCCCCTTTTAAGGAAGAAGGAGCGGAAAGGTCCCTGCCACCAAAAGTTAATTCTACTTTATTTGTACACAAAGGAAATAATCATAACTTTCTACTGCTTAAACCGTTTAGCCTAAAGCTGTGCATCTCAAGATGACACTAACAAAAAGAAACTAAAAAGAAAACAACCTGAGAATGAAGTAACAATATAAGGATATATTGTTAAAATGCCAAAATCCAGAATAAGTCCACGAAGTGTTTGACGGACATTATTTTGTTGAGATGGATGAAAATCCACCTAAAGCAATGTAGAATTTTTGCCATTGATACTGTCAGCACAAAATTAATTTACAACATTTTGCCTGACTACACTCTGCTCATACCTTTTAGCCATACCAAAACAACATTCATTAAAACTAACTTCTCTCAAGTGAATGAAAAATATTGTGTTCTTCATGCATAGCTGATTTCAGACTACTTCTTCTGACACCACTGCTTCCTATTTCATCCTTAGTCACTCTATAAGAAAGTCTGTGCCAGATAACATCTGTAGTAGTTGGATGATAAACCTGCTTTAGATAACAGTACCAAAATCCGATGACTTTGGCCTTTTAGATATGAGTTGAGAATTTATTTTT
>VYXH01012778.1:537170-574558 GCA_013397275.1 Burhinus bistriatus | reverse complement strand
CAAAAAAAAAAGAAAAAAGAAAAAACGTAGCAGCAAAACTGATCCA
This sequence comes from Burhinus bistriatus, assembly GCA_013397275.1. Lineage (NCBI taxonomy): Eukaryota > Metazoa > Chordata > Aves > Charadriiformes > Burhinidae > Burhinus > Burhinus bistriatus. The sequence goes on along the minus strand of VYXH01012778.1, from coordinate 574,512 downwards.
GTACTCTGGTCAGTCAGCTATAAATCTTCATGGTGGAAGGACCACGGCAGTTCCTACTTTACAGGAAAGAAAGTAAGGAGGGGATGAAGATGCCTCACGAGTGGAAATAAAAAGAAACTCAAATTTAAGGTACACAAGACAGCTTAATTCTTGTTCAAAAAAAAGTTGAGTGAAATTTGGTAAGGAGACCTATTCTCAAATACAACAAAGAGCGTGTGAGATTTCAGTTTAATGGCATCATCAAGTTTTAAAAACGGAAAATAAGGTCTTAGGCCAAAACCACTTAGAAATTTTAACAACAGACAAGAATATAACCTGCAAACTATATACAATTTCACAGCCCTAGGTATGAGCCATATGGCATGAGAGTTGCATTGCACATCTGGCTCAGCTCTTGCTGCCTAACCTGCGTTATTGGGATGTAGAGAGGCTCTCCTGGATGCAGCAGCATCAGCTTTCCATGTGGATGCAGACGACCTTCTGGTTTTAAGTTTACAGGCTCTTTGTTGCCTTCTTTTGCTCCTCCTTTCTTTCCATTTTCCTGCCCATTTCCTTTAAGATCTTCTGTGTCACTTAGACATTCAAAAAATTCCTCTTCACTGTCACTCCATGATTCCCAGGACTTGCCAACTTCTTTTTCCTTATCGGGGTTATCTCCAGAGTGGTCTGCTCCTTTTCCAGTATCACCAGGTGAACGATCAGACACATTCCCCCTTTTCCCCTCATCTCTTGCTTTCTTTCTTTCTATGCAACAATTTAACATCTAACAAGTTAAACAGGAAAAAAAATTGTTTAGCAATTACTTCTCTTATAGAAACAACGTCACAGAAAAAATTGGAGAGTCACCAAAAATCTCTTATAATTCTAAAAGATAATAATTCCATTGAACTTGTTGCTATAACAAAGATTTTCCCAAGAAATGAAGTCCAGACCCAATAATACAAGCATAACTAAATATACAAAAACAATATATTTAGCTAATAAGTGCTATAAATTTGACAGTTTCCTTAGGAGAAAAATCATTCTTAAATTTGGGATATTTACCTGAAGTTTCTGATGCAGTAAACAGCATCTCAGATCTGGAGGGCCATTAGCTAATCTAACAAAAGGTAGAAGTGTAACCATTATCAATTATAAAGTTGAATTTTTTTTACACAAATGTGGTCTTAAATCATATGAAATCCAAAAGAGGGGCAGATATCCACATTGAACCCACCCCCACCATTTCAACTACGCAGCTCTTCTATGGTCTCAGAAGACAAGCTAGTGACTGAACAAACCCAGAAGTTAAACTACATTTATCTCCTAGAGGTCATTTCTGAAGCTCAGAGGTCATTCACACTAGTAAGAAACAGGCACACCCTGTACTTCCTGGTCATTTTTCCATTTAGATGTTAAAAGGGTAACTGTTTTCAAACAATACTTAAGCACCTTTGACTTTACTTTTAAAACTGCCATGATTCAGTAGAGGCATCTCTATATATTTCAAGCTCCATTTTATTTGTTAGTGTAACCATTTGAAAGTATAAACTGGCAAAAAAATGGCTAGTCCATACTATTTAAAANTTATTTGTTAGTGTAACCATTTGAAAGTATAAACTGGCAAAAAAATGGCTAGTCCAAAATATTTAAAAAAAAAAAAAAAAAGATATATTTTTGCTCTACATTGATATCTCATCTTGACAGAACCCTTCCTTTGGTCTGCAACAAGCTCTGCTGCAGCAGACGTAACCTGGAATGGCTGCAATATTTGAGACAGTATTAGCTGCCTGAAAAGGCTGCTAGACCAGCGGGAACTTGGAACAGCTCCTTAGAAAGCTGGCAAAAGCACATTACAAAACCAAGGTGTTTCTCACTATATTAGCTCCTTCATTTTCATCTAATGATAGACTGGAAGCCAAACATTCACATGAACTTTTTTTCTTTTTTTTCCCCATCCTCATTCACACAGTGGAGTGCTGTAACTTGAGCTTCCTCCAGACGTCTTGAAGTTTTCAAAGGAGGGCACAGACGCTTTTCCCTATTGCCTATCCTTTCCTGCTTTAAGGAAGTAGGGCAATAAAAACAGAGGATAGCCTTTGCAATTTTAAAAAAAACAAACCAAAAACCAGTATGTTTCAGAGTCATAGTGAATTCACTCTGCTCCTGAAACAAAGAACATTTTCTATGACAAAGCAACAACAACAAAAAAATCTTACCCCGGAATAAGGTAGTTGTTCTCCCATCTGTAGCGCATTTCTAACACAAATTCTTGCCAGAGATGCGCCACTCCTTTTACTCCTCCATGGTAGAAGTTTATCATACAAAGACATAAAGCTAGTTTGTACGTCAGACTATCAGAAGGAGCAGATTTAAACTGACTGAAGAGATTCTATGGAAGAAATAAAAGAAAGCAGGAAATATAGGAACAATGACATTTTTTCCAAAACCATATGATCTCTTTCCTGTTTGATAATACAAGTGGCTAAATAACATTTTAAGCCTGTAAGTATAAGCTACAAAAAATGAGTGTCTTTGAAAGAAAGAAAAAAATTAGAAGGCAAAATCTAAACAAAACCAAACCTCAAAAACCACAAAAATAAAAAAAACCCAAAAATAATCATTATTTCTACCTGGAGATTCCACAAAGGTAACCTCATCTTTCCAAAAAATGATCTATTACAAGACAGAGGGCAACCACAGTAAAGTCTGTATGAACATATACTCAAAACTGCTTTCTCTCTCTCATGAGTGCCCGTCAGTAAAACTTACATAGTCTTCATTCCCCGGAGGAGGATTGTTTCCCGCTGGAGTGCTAGTTCTGCTTTCAAATCCATCGGCGAGTTTGTCAGCAGCATCAGGAAATAAGAACTTCAAGAAAGAAAAATAAAACCCAAACTTGCATCAGTATGGTTTTTCCTGCTTTTCCCACTTTCTCCCTGAAGCTACTGCTGGTTACATACCAGCAATCTGTGTAATTAAAACTGTTACCAGAGTTCATTTTCATTCATATTGTAGAGAGTTGTAACAACTTAAGACTGTTTCAGAAAGCTGATAAATGCAATTCAAATAATGGAACTGACATCAGAGACCAAACACGTGTTTTATATGCATTTAACACGCACAGACAGCTCACTTACCAGAAGAATAGTGTTCAGAACTTCATTGTTTAAAGGCGATTCATCTACACCTCTGTGTTTGCGAATTTTTTTCTTTGCACTGTGAACCATATTCGTGACTGATAGTTTATGGATTGGGACTGGTGCTGGCTCTGTGAGCTTCGACAAAGCATGGCTAATATCAGCAACCTCTATAAAATAAAACAAAAATAATTAAAACAAAACTACAAAACCCCACAAGTCCGTCTCTTAAAAAAGTTCACCTGTCATATTCAGTCTGTTTATCTTGTATCGATTTTTAACACCCTGTTAACCAAAGCTACACCCCTGTGCTGTCAGGTTCCACACATTATATGCACTGTTCTTGGCCACAAAGATACAGCAGCACAACCAGGTCATGAAGGAGCCACAGACTGTCCTTGATTTATTTTACTGAATGAAGTCTAGACTGGGTGGGCTGTAGATAATGCCTGCCACCTACTGTAGCAGTACTGCATACTTGCAGACAATTACAGGCAGAGTATCAGCAAAAAGCCTGCTGACAAGCCAGTAATTAAACTTTCTTTATACATGAAACCAACAAATACATTGTAGATAACAAAGACTGTTTAAGTGTATGCTAGAGCTTTAGATAGGCCTTAAATAAATCCAGTATTAATCACTATACATATGACCTCACACGGTGTAAGCACAATTTAGAGTCCTCAGGTAAACTCCTCAAATCAAAATATTTTTTCCAGAGTTGTTGCTGGTAAACTTTAGAACCTCTCTGACAATGAAACAAATTAACATTGTTAAAAAGAGGGCAGACAAATTTAAGTGAGTAATTACCAGCAGCCTGAAAAACCTCACCTTGGCAAACATTTCAAGAAAATTAGAGATAAGGAGGGCTAAAGAGACTTTATGTTAAGCACTAATCTACATACATACTACATACCCTAATTGGTCTAAGACCTTCTTAAGCTAACTAGCAAGCTCCTTCAACGCTAAGACAAAGTATAACCAAAGAAAATACATCGATACGGGCCATATTTGGAGGAAAGAAAAGGTGACAAGAGGCAGGAAAGAAGGGAATGTTCACCATATACAGCTGCGGTGCTGCAACCCCCCCCTGCCCCCANTATATGTTTGTATGCATTAGCTGTATGGATGTGGATGTTCTTCCATTTTCTGTGCACGTGTAGGAGTTAAAAGGGGTACCCGCCGACTTTAATAAAGTCGTGTGATATTAAGAGATCTTCGATCTCAGCAGTTACAAACTGCAGTGTGTGCGTGTTTGTGTAAGTGTGTGTGTGTGTGTGTGCGCGCTCATATGCTTTGCTTATATGTAGATACATTAATCTGAGATCTGTGCTTTGCTCTCATAGGTATACATATTGGTTTGGGATACCTCATAGTAAGTTAGTGTGAATCTTGTCATCTTTGAATCTGTAATCAAGTCGCTGTTCATTTATTTAGTTAAATCACTTTGCAAATCTTTAGATCAGTTAATGATTAAGTGCTGCTAAAACTCAATCTCTTGATCTGCCTCAAATCACAAATAAAACTGAACTGCTGCTAAATCATAACTGTGTCCGATACTCCCATCCTGCAACAACAGCAAGAAAAGCAAAAGAAAGGGACAGACACATCAAAAAGATGTCAGTATCTACACTGCTGGGGTAAAGTCTGACCTGCTGGTCAGGTAATTTTGGTTTGTTTTGGTTTTGTTTGGTGATTTTAGGGGGTTTTTTTGGAGGATGACAGCAAAGCCTCTCAGATTAAAGGCTCTTTCAACTGGCTGTTAAAGCATGTACTACATAGAACTTCAAAAAGCAGAAAAAAGTGGAAAAAATACAAAAATACATAAAAAGATGCAGACAAATCTTTTTATGTTTGCTCAAAACCAACTCTTATACACACTAATGAAATTTTAAACTCCTGTTTTCCAGTGAAAAAAACCCACACATGTAAAAGAGACAATTGTCCTCTGGGACTTTGGGAGCTAAGCTTGCCTAGAATCCGTGAGAAATTATACCATGTAGCACTGATCAGAAAATTCCTAGGAGTATTACAGAAAATGCCCAGCAATTAAAATTAAGTAACAGAAACCATCAAAATTTTAGTTTTACCTTTTCCTTCCTCGTCAAATGCAGATCTTCCAAGTATCTCATCAGTTGACTCCTTCCGACGGCAAAGCTTGAAGAATTCAGTGAGAAAGTCACCTATAAGAAAAACAAAGTTTCCGAACAACTACTCAATTAAAATCTCATTGAACAATAAGCTAACCCTCAAAGTGATTCCTAAGGACAGTAAATTTTATCTTTTCATCTGAAAGAACACGATAATTTGTTCTGAAGCACAAATATCTTTAAATCACATAATTAAAGCTTAGGAAAATGCACATCTAGACAGCTATCAGCCACCTCTCCAGACCACAGTTCTGAATGCAGTTTAATCCACTTCTTCACCCAAAACAAGATTAAACTTATGCAGCATGTTAATTTTTTTAGTTTTGGAGCCCTTTTCCCCACAAGCTAAAAGGTGAGGATGGACAATAGTACAGCTCTCCAGGTGTACCAATCCTGCCTGTCAGACATTGATTCAACTAAGGAAATGGATATATGCAGAAGGCACTTAATAAAATTTAAAGATTCTAGGAAACCTAAGTTTTCACAGAACACACACAATAAATGCTTATTCTCTGGAACGTGGTCAAGTAAAAACAGCAGTGAAGTTCACGGTACACATACAGAACATCCTGCAACAGAACTTAGGTTTTAGCAAAGCTTGTGTTCTGGAAAAAGAAGCCCAAAATATTTTCCACTCAAAAAAAATAAGGGGAGTGAGGAAACAGAGGTCATCAGGTAATCAACAATTCAGTCCTAACTTCACAACCTAATAGCTTAAAAGCCGTAAGAGAAGATGGGGAATTCTGATGTCTTACCCAATAGACACTGAGGATTATCTGCTTTTCTGACTCTCACAGACCACTGGGGTGCTTGAATAGGATCCAGGTCACTTTAAGAAAAAAAAACAACCAACCAACAAGTGTCATGCTGTCACCATAAGTATGCAAGAGAAGAGTATCAAATTCTCAATAAACATAATGTCATAGCCACTTAGGCCACGGAAGCCGTAATATACACATTACATAGAAGAACATGCCAAACACTCTAAAATGCAAGCAGGAGTCCCTGTTCTCACATACATACATAACGTGAATAAGAAACACATGAGAACAATTCAGTTACAACTAAATTCTCTTCTTTTAAAGTGTATTAACGTTGAAAACTCACTTCTGCATTAATTAAAACAATAAACCACTTTTTTTTTTTTGTCTTCTTTCTTAAGTATCAGTATACACTGTTCTTCCTCTTTACGAGGCTTAGCAGAAAACTGAGATGATAATTTTTGGGAGAGGGGTGTCAATCAGTTAATTCTTTTTGCTTTCCACGTTCCACTATCATCTTTTCCAAGAAATATGCAATACACAAAAGTTAAGTCTAGCATGAGTATATGCACAAAAATGGAGGTGTGTGTTCTGTTGAGATTACAATAACATTTTCTCACACAGAAATGCATCTCAAAAGAAGGTGTTTTCACAAATGAGATGTTCTATCAACTGATCTTAGCAATCTTCAAAATGGTTCTCTTTCACACACAAAGCCTCACACAATGTTTTACATGTCACTAAAACGCAGTAGTTAACAAATAAAGTACACTTCTAGACAGTTGCAATTCAGACAAAATACTTACGAATAAACATCATTGTCGACAATTATACCTTCTGATAGGTGAGGCCATGTGGTAGCTAAATGAAGCTCACTGAAAGAAAACAAGATTAAAATATTTCAGTGCCAGTAGAAAGGGTTCTCTCTATCATAGTTAAGATCTTGAAAGGTATTTGTGACAGTTCATATTTAAATCCTGCTACGTATTTTGCAGCTACATCCAGAAATGTGCATGTTTTCCAAAGAATTTTCTTGCTGCATACATTCTATTGGTTATTCTACAGCATGTCACCCAGTATTGCACTAAACTTTACTAGTACCTGGCACACAGAACTCTCTCACAGCTCCTCTCTACAAAAGGAGAGATTGTGCATTGTATTTTAGGTACCCAGGTACAGAGGAAAGAACAACTTTCATGAATTGCCTACAGCATCGAACACTGTCTAATACATTAAAATGACTCCTAGATTTGCTAAGTGGTGATGTGGTGTTCAGAAGGGGACACAGAGAGATTGTAATAATTCAATTTACAGACCCTCTCCGTGTAAGTCTTCTACAAATGTCAAAGTACAAGGTAAGAGCGAGTCCAACCACTGAACAAAGGCACACCATTTTTAAAGTTTAACTCCAGTTAAGGTATATTTCAACGTAATAGTTGCAGAGATACATGGAGTACTCCGGAAGTTTATGGTGAAAGATTTATGAGCTAGACCTCTGAATATCATTAGACAATGCTGTAAATGGTCTTATTTGCTATTAGACTGTTATTTTTCACAGACGTTTCTTAGGTCCTTGAATAATTAAATCATCTGTTAGGGACACATTAAGTGATAGGCAGGCAAAGCTAGCATTTGAAATAACATACCTTAAACTCCTCCATTAAGTAAGTTATAACACAGTTTTCTGAACTCTTGTCTTACCTAATAGGATCCTCACAGGCACCAAATGGTAACTTCCCAAACTCAAGGCCTCCAACTTCTCCCCCAACTAGAGCATCTATATCTGAAGACAGATCAATACATTTTCCATACAGAATTTATGGAATACTTTAAGAAGCATATCATCTTAATTTCCCATTAAAAAGACTGTAGCGTGTAGGATGACCAGAGAATAGCCGAGCAGCTAAGGTGACAGAGCTATGAAAACGCAATACCAGCACACAAAGTAATTCTTTCCAGAAGAAAGTGGGCAGTAATCATGCAACAGGGCATTCAAAAAGACAGATAAAATTCTTGTAATCCATGTTGAGGGAACGTTATTCCCTTCATACAGGCAAAGACGATAGCTATAAAGGCAGCCTTAAAGAATTAATGTTGACACAAGAACAAATAGACACAATTTTGCCACAAAAACATTTAGGCAGGAAATCAGTTTCAAGTGGGAAAGGAAGACTCCAGAAGAGGAATTCTGCAGAGTGAAAAACCAACTACTTTTACAAGCTTGACAATTTTATGAGAAGAGTGATATGTTATGTCTCCTAGTTAAAGAGTTAACCCAATGATCTGGGAGATTCCTTGTAATTCCAGGTACTTAAAGATGCCTCCCAGCATCCTCAGCCACTTCCCATGTTATATCCTTCAAATATATAAACCAAAACCAGACAGCCTTCACCGAACAAAAATTTAAATGGGTAATAAGGTATTGTAATGCCATTATAATAATGCTATTACAGCATCTGATCCTTAATTTTAAATGCATCTGGCGAACTGTTTACATACAAAACAAGTGAGGTATTAGAATAGAAAATATTTGGATAACTTAATTACATAATTTCTTCTTCAGAGAAGACAAAAGACATGTTTAAGTTCTTTGGTTTTATTTGAGAAGAGCTAATTGAGTGAGGGTAATAAAAGTACAGGTCTACTTCTTCACAATGAACATAAAACCACAACGGCATGTAGCATCAGCAGTAAAAACAATGTTGTTCATCTCCAGTTTCTGCAATGCACGATGCCACTAGCTCCCTTAACCAGAATCCTCTGAAAGAGTAGAATTTATTCAAATTGCTCAAATCAAGAGATATGGTCAGAGTGGTACAACTCATTCATCACAAACCAGGGATCCTGACTTAGTGAATAACTATAGCAAGGCAGAGAGACTACAGAAAACATTGACTTCTGTGTCTACAGAAATAATAAAAAATACAATCTGTAGAACTAGCTTCCCAACTTCTTTAGGTAAACTTGGTTTACCTACAAACAGAAACTATCACTTAAAACAGCACTGATTTTCTCTGACCCTTAAGAGACGGATTCTCTTTAAACATATTTTCAACATTCCTTAGGGACAAAGCACACAGGATCAACTTCACTACAGACTTCTTCACAGGACATGTTTGATTACTCTAAGAATTTTTTTTTTTTTTTTTAAAGCAAAGGAAAGCCAAACAATTAGGTAAACAGATCAAGGTCACACAGGTTCTGTCCCTCTAAGTGTGCCCTAAATACTTAAACCTCATTACGTAAAACTACTACCAAGCCAAGAATAGAACTTGGGCATTTTAATTGTTCCACCACTTTGTGCCTAAAATACCACATCACTAATAAAATGTATGTTGAGAAGGAACTAACATCTAGCTTTTTCCTATAGATTTGTCTACCTTTGAGCCAGGAGAAGTTTACAATTTATTTTCTGATGCCACCTATATATAAATCGGTCTGTTAAAAACAAATCTCCTGTGAAGAATTAGCACCTACTAGAACCTGAATCCAAAAGTTTCCCTATGGAATTCAGGGCAGAATTCTTTACAGATCCACAGTCAGTCACCTTATTCTCTCCAAATAGATACTACCATTTTAGAAGTATCACTGTATCTCTCAATGCTAACAAAAAAGCACATTTCTAGACATAGCCCTAATCAAAACACCTGTCACAACCATAAGCCACAGACGTGATTTCAGAGCACCTTTAAGCTCGCTAGCCTATCACAGGGAGTGGAACGGTACTCAGTTGTAACTGAAGCCTTTCCTAGTAATGCAGAAAATGTTTTAATTCTTCTGGCAAGATACGCAAACATTTTGTTTAGCACTGACTGTTGATCTTAAAACAAGTTATTCTGTGGAGACAAGTCTCCTACCTGGTGGCTGCTGCGGCCAGAAATACTGCTGCCAGTCTTGAAGCACATAGGTAAGACGAATAGCCATGCTAACCGGAGGCAGTGGTGTTAAAGGGCATCCCTTGAAAATATTAAGAGAAAAAAATTTCATGCAAAGAGTACATCCTCTCAAACACCCCAGGCCTTGGACAGAACTTAGTTATGATAGCTTGTATTAGAGCTAATTTTATCAGAACTGCAACACCCAAAGAATTACTAGAAAAGCCATTGCTCAACAAGACACTCACAGGTAAAAATAAGTACATAAGCTTTCTAAAATGCGTGAGACATTCATATGTTCCATTTAACTGGCAACTCACAAGTAACTCTGACCCAGAATGCATTAGGTTTTCATTAAGGATATTTTCCTCAGCATTTTGATGAGATTGCTGACTACCAGCATTAGTTGTGAAGTGTTGCAGTCAGCCATATCACTCCATAAAAAAGCAGTCCACTCCTCACTTTCCATCATGTTGCTCTTCACTCTTAACTTAGCTACAGGGAGCTACAAAATACCAGAATAAAAACCCACCTCAACCCTCCTCCCTCCTTTTAAACAGCAAAATAGAGTTTGTTTTGGGGAGTGGGAAGAGAGGGTTTTTACAAGAAGACTGAAAAACAGACATGTTCTTTCGCACACCAGTGGAAAATAAAAATGGACGAAGGTGGTACGCTGAGGAACAAAACCCATACCAATTTTCACTCATTATCGCTAGATACTGGCAATATCTAGAAAAAGACGTTGTTGGTATCAGCAGTGTAAGCTTCATCCTTACAAAAAAAAGAAAAAAACCCTAGAAGACAGAAGTGAATCTACAAGCAACCGAGTAATAAAATAATTATTCTTAATATCAGTTATATGCATTCAGAGGCACTTACAATTTTGGATTTGAAGACATCCAGTAATCCTGATAAATGAATATACTGATTTGGCACTTTGCGAAGATGAACCATTTCGAAGTCAGTTCGAACTCCTGGACCCTGACATTCTCCAACATACATTCGTCGCCATTTATGATGTATTTGCACAAATAGTGGTACCTGACTATAAAACATGAATATTTCAGATTATTTTAAATGTCATGCTGTCTTGTACTCTTTAAAACTAGCTAAATATTTTAACATAATTTCATATTCTTTAGCACGTATTTTGTCTTAGTGGAACACAGTTTAAAATGCTTAACAGGAATCACAGAAAAATACTGTTAACTTCACCATTAAATGGAATGCCTAACAAATTGTCATGTCATAAGCACAGCCCTATCCATGACTTCAGCTATCTAACTTTCAGTCAAAATATTTTTGAAAAATATTAGAAAGTTAGTTACCACACATGGGGAAGAAATCCTCTTCCAAAAGTTACATTTTGTATACCACTTATTCCAACAACCTCTAGTGGCTTTTAAAAGCCTTTCAGGGTTTTAAACAATAACGAATACAAACAACACACTGAATCAATCGTTTTAAAGTTTCCATGGGAAATTTTCTTTCCTAAATCTTTCTGTAACAACATTATGGTGCAAATACAACAAACTCTGAATGTATTTTGCTAACAATTTACTACTTTTTCCTCACAATAGCAGTATGTTAAAGTTTCACCTGGACATGTAAAAAGGTTTATGCTTTCACCTACCAGCCAGTGTTCCCCAATGCAATGGAAATGGAACTCAGCAAAAGGTTACATTTGGATTCACTAAGAACTGCATCGTTATTTGCAGCCGGAGCAATAACCACAAACTCACGTAAGCCATACCTTAAGAGAGACAGAGAGAAAAATTAAGAGCAAATTCCTGGTTTTTTAGCAAATCAGCTGAAACACAGAATTTTTAGAAATATCGTAACCTGAATAACCTAATTGTCACCAATAGACTACAGACTCTGTTATTTTGATGCGAGTACCTCTTTCAGAGAGGTCAAGAACCGAGTGGGCATGAAGTGCTGCAGATTCTCAAAATACAAACTACTGGAGCTTAACAGCATTCAAACACAGTACTCAAAATAATGTGAAGACTTCCAGGTACATCAGTCCTGTATCTATTTATACATAAAAACAATCTCTCTAGAACAATGCTATAACGTGCTAAAGATCTGCATTACTAAGAACATGGTTTTTTGTCATTTCGTAAGGTGCTGCAGCTTTCCTTTTTAAGAATGCATCCAAATATTACAAATATAAAAGCTTAGTTAGTCTATGAAATTCAGAAAAAAATATTTGGGGGGAAAAAAAAAAAGTAAAGATAGGTCCACTATGGTGGGCTTTTTTTGCACTCCTTTCCTATGTACAGTACAGAGAATCATTTTACTTAAGCTTTAACTCTTTATGGAAAAAAAAAAATAAACACAAGTGATTGTGCCAGCATCATAGATTTTTCAATTGCTATGCTTATTTCTATTAAAGATGAGAGACAGCATACGTACCATCTTACCAGACAGTGAGCTCTAGGAGGAAAGTCGTTGTTCATGCACAGCAAGTCCTGCATAGGCAGAGGAAGGGCATCTGTCAAAAAAAATTATACATAAGATGAGCAACAGCATCCATTCAGCTGACTCACAATTTACTTTTATTGGCAACTTGTTGAATGCAAAGCATACTAAAAGCAGAAATGTCAGATCACACCCATCAGATCCCAGAAAATTTCACACAGAAGCAAATCAACACACTGTGAATTCCACATTTGCAAACTGTCTTTTGTCATATCCTTACAGGCATATAAGAGAACTACAAGCTTACCTTCTACCAGTTCTTCTTTTCCATCTTTGTCACTGGGTTCTTGTACAAGATAATGATGGGTAATTGAGAATTTGAAGTCTGCAAATGAAATTTCATCTGATTTCTCTTCCCATGCTCCTGTGGTGTATACACCCTGAATATAAAAAAAGATATTAGTTGATCACAAAAATTTAGGTTAACATTCAAAAGCCTTAAAAAGTATACTGCCTACACAATTTGCAATAATGATTCACCTTTTTCTACTGCTAAATATTTATTCTTAAATAGCTAAGAACGGTTTAATTTCAAAAAAAACAATTCTCAAAGCACTTCATTATAAAGGTAGCTGAATGCAAAGATCCCTGTTGCTGATAATCATGTCCATTTCAAGGTCCAGATATACCCCTGAGAAGTCTTCAGAATGATATGGCAATGAAGAGACAGATACACCCTCTCAGATGCAACTATGCCTCTTAAGTGTATGTACCCTCAACTTTGCCCAAAAACAGAAGTTTCCCACATGGGATTTTATCCATACGTACACCATTCTATGCAAATACTACTTTACTATTTGCTTTAAATATGTTTTCACTGATAAATGATTTTTTTAATCTATAATTTGCAAAACTTCTGTGTGTAAGGATAATTATTTTTTAAACAAAAATACAGCATAGGAAAATTTCTAGGAAAAAGTCAACGTCATTGTACAGAATTGTATGCTGCTACTAAAACCAAGCAACTTGGACAACACTTTGATATGTAAAGGGTGCCTCCTCACTAGACATCAAGAAGAGAGGTCTCATCTAGAAAAGAAGTCATGTAGGAATACGTTGACAACTAAGGTTGAAAACTAGTAAATTAGATAATGTAAGTTTTTGTTCTGAATACTCTGTACCCTGCCTAAAATTAAGAATCATAAAACTCCCCTGGAAACACAGCAGCCACTCAATCCAGAACAGCTGAATTATTTGCACTAGTATGCAGAAGAGCTCAGCAATTTCCTCTGCGTTTTACAAAACTGAAAAAGCACTTACATAGGCTCCTATTAGACTTCAAAAAAAAAAAAATCTCTCCTACCTGTGAAACATACTGAGTCACAAGTAGTACTATGCAAACCTCAACCCTAAGTATGTGAGGCGTGACAAAGGCACGAGGCAGAGCATAAAATAAACCTTAAGAACTTAGAACAGCTTCAACCATGTTTCCAGATTCAAAACTGGGAATAATAATAAATCACCAGGCCCTATATGAAGATCCAACTTTAACAAGGAAATAGCCTGTTTGGCAGACAGCCCACCAATGAATTTACAGCAACTTTTTGTCAAATTGCCACTTTTACAAGTGAAATTCCCCAATACAAATTCTTATCTGCCACACCTAAGAAAACAGCAACACATGTAATATACATGTATATTACTAGTTAGTAATTCAAAGTCTAAAAGAAAAATCAGGAGCAGTAACTGACCTTTTCTAGAGGTTTGCCTGAAGAAATTCCAATAAGTTTCCAGTCATTCAATACTTCTTCTATTTTTGAAATAAATCTATTGGGAGGTGAAAAGGCATTAATATGTCCTGAACACTAAACATATTATAATTCAGCTGCCTAAAAGCAGGCAATACGTTATCCCTACTAAGGAATTCCTTAAAAAAAAAAAAAACAACCACCAAAGAACAAACAAACAACCAAAAACACCCAAGTACCACAATAAAAATAGAACAATTGCTTCCTTGTATAAATAAAGTGGTCCTCCTATGTTTACATTTCAGATGACAGTTACTTTTAGCAACTGCTATGAGCATGCTTCAAGTGATTACAGAATCTCACCTTTTTCTTCTTCTGGTATTGCAGCATATTAGCACATACTCCTGTTTCACTGTTCATAGATAAATATGCATTTGACACAAAACTATAAACTAAATTCAGATTTAAAATGCAGCGCTTAGAATCTTTGTCTCCTTCTACCACAGACATCACCACTGGAAAAAGCATTTTAAAAAATAACACATTAAGAATGCAAAAGCACCCTTCACCTTTCTTTAAAAGTTAGCAGAACAATGTACAAGGCTTCAGCTAGGAGATGCCTATTTTAACGACCACTTAAAAAACGCATAAACCTTCCAGATGTTTATTCTAATCCCTTTGCAAATAGATATTAAACCCGACTTTTCGCTGAGTTGGGAAACAGCTTGACTAGATCCTCTTCACCCACCCATCACTTGCGGCCTGAGCCTCCGCCGCAGAGACGCGCCGGTACCGCCGGGACGAGGCTCCGGCTGCCACCGGGTACCGGCCAACGCGGCCTCCCGGTCGGCGAGACCCGGCTCCCCTCGGCAGGAGCGGGCCGGGGCGGACACGGCAGAGCCCCCGTGATCCCCTGGCGGCGGCGGCCGCGGCGAGGGGAGCGGGACCGGCGGCAGCACCACCTACCTCTCCCACTCGGAGGCGGTGGTGAAGTCCGTGATCTCAAATACTTCCGACTCGGGCTGCGGGGAGAGAGCGGGAGAAGCAGTGAGTGGGGGGAGACTGCTGCGGCCCCGGCGGAGAGCGCAGGGGAGGAGAGGGGGAGACACTCACTTCGCTGTCCGCCGCCATCTTGCGCCGCTGCCGGGACCCTCCCCCGCTCCCTCGGCGCAGAGGCTCACGGGAAAGCGGCGGAGGGCGGTACGAGCTTGTCCCGCCCCGCGGAGGCCCGTCGCCGCCTCACGGACGGGCCGGACGGGGGTGCCTCACAGCCCGTCTCCCCGTCCCCCTTTCTCCGCAGCCTTCCGTGGCAGGGGACAGCCGGGCGGGCTGAAGCGCCTCACGGGCGCTGCCGAGGAGGCGCCCGCTGGGGCGGTCACCTCACGGCGGTACGAAGCTGCGGCATGGGTTGCTGCCAGAGACCCTCCGGCTCCGTCAGGGACAGCCCGAGAGGGTAAACGAAGTGCTTTACCGGCTGGGTCGCCGTGTGCCCGGGGTGTGGCTGGTGTCGCAGCTTGTCACCGTTGGGCCGGTTGTGTCGGATACCTGCAAACATATGAGTACTATAGAATCATGGAATGGGTTGGGTTGGAAGGGACCTTAAAGATCATCTAGTTCCAACCCCCCTGCCACGGGCAAGGACACTTCCCACTAGACCTGGTCGCTCAAAGCCCCATCTAACACTTCCAGGGATGAGGCCCCCACAAATTCCTTGGGCAACCTGTTCCAGTGCCTCACCACCCTCACAGTAAAGATTTTCTTCCTGATCTCTAATCTAAATCTCCCCTCTTCCAGTTTGAAGCCATTACCGCTTGCCCTATCACTGCATGCCCTTCTAAAAAGTCCCTCTCCAGCTTTCTTGTAGGTGCCCTTCAGATACTGGAAGGCTGGTGTAAGGTCTCCCTGGAGTCTTCTCTTCTCCAGGCTGAACAACCCCAACTCTCTCAGCCTGTCCTCATAGCAGAGGTGCTCCAGCCCTCTGATCATCTTTGTGGCCCTCCCCTGGACCCACTCCAACAGGTCCATGTCCTTCTTATGTTAGGGGGGCTCCAGAGCTGGATGCAGTACTCCAGGTGGGGTCTCGCCAGAGCAGAATCACCAGGGGCGGAACCCCCTCCCTCGACCTACTGGCCACCCTTCTTTTGATGCAGCCCATCAGCTGGGACCTGAGGTGTCCCCCAGGCCTGGTGTTCCTGGCCCAGCCTAACACAAAGCAGGCTGCGTGTTCCCCCACCCTTTGTGCCACTGTGTCGTGGGGGACAGCATCCCACTCCTCCTGGCACCCAGCAAACCAGTTCCCTTTTAACACCCTTTCAGCTCAGCCTGAGCTTCGCTATACCTCTTCCCTCCTAGCTACTAGATAAAAAAAAACTAGATTAAAAAACTATTCATGAGTAGCAGGGAGTGTTTAGGTGAAGGGACTGACGGCAAAGTTAAAATGATGTAGAAATAGGTAAGGTACTAAAAGCACAATATGCTTCGGGTGCTAGGAGAACTGGTTTGTGATTAGAGCTTCAAATGCTACCCTTTAGTTCTGTGTTCATAGGTCACTACTGCTCTCTGAATTAAACTCCTCCAAGCAAAATGCCCCCCCTGGGGGGGGGAGTTACCTTGGCAACTTCGTGTAAACTCAACAGCCTCATGTAGCAGGAGCTGCCGGCAGGATTCGCCTGCAGAGGAGCCTGTCTTGGCTCCACAGACAGAAAAACATGCCGCAAATAAAATCAAAGTACATGTAATTACGGTTTGAATTCCTTCCTGTCCAGCAACGGCAGACAGCTGTGAGCTAAAAATGCTCTGTAGATTCTCTTTGGGTTGCTGTGCCTCTTTCACACTTCGATACTGAAGCACCAGGTAAGATGTTTGTGGTAAGGTTTGTGTGTAAGGTTTTTTATAGAACCTTTTAAGTTATTATTTTGAAGGGGGTTTTGTGTATCCAAAAAAATTGCAAAGTTTGGAGAAGTTCACCATCTAATATGACACTTAACAGACTAATATAATGGGATAAATATTTTAATGGATTATCTGGTGCTTAGCGTAAGAAAGAGAAATCAAGAGTGCTGCCTTCTATAGCTATTTTCGCACAGTTCGCTGGATGACCTTGGTCATCAGCTATAGGTCATTCAATTTATCTTTATCTGTTTCCTCTTCGGTAAACTAAGAATGACAGTATTGTCTGATGTCTGGCTGCTACATGGTTATAAAATAACACATATTTGTCAGATAAAAAGTGTTATATAAAATTGTTACAAAAATTAATTTAATCAAGGATAAATGCATGAGTCTCTTGGGAAGGCTGCTGCATGCTTGCAAGCAATTATATTTTTTGCTAATAGAATCAGAAACAAAAGCCTAATTCTTTTCCTGACTAGCAGTATTGAGTGGCAAAATGCTACTGAATCCAACAAAAGCCACGTAGGCCCTTAATTTCCACTGACCTCTGTAGTGATTTTGAAATGAAACATTTCCTTACGGACAGACAGCTACATTGATTGTTACTTTCCATCTGTTCCATACATTTTACCGTCGATAGTACTTTGACATTAGGTGGTTTTTCCCCATATATTAGTAGTACTACTGAGAGCCTTGAGCTCAGCTGCAAAGGGAAAAAAAAGGTATTTATAAATAAATTAAGAATAAGAATTTATGGAGGAACTCCAAAAAAATGAAAAAAGTGCCCAAGATTGCTGTTAGGAATAACTTGTAATAAAATCTGTAACAAATGTTGAAAATGTTACCTACTACTAGGTGTGGAAGATGTATAAAACAGAGTATTTTATTCGGTTGAGTGGTGTAAGGACAAGCAATGAAGTAAAAATACACATGTGAGGAAAAAAGCAGGGAGAAAATAAAATTTTGTAAAGAAATTAGCAACATAAGAGCAACTAGGTGCCCTATTTTTTGTAGTTCTACCTATCTATGGATTTAATAAACATAAACATAATTTTCTAAAAAACATACCTTTCTTTTAGCCTGCCATACAAATTAAGTTCTAAACCAGCCTCATTTGGTAGCACGTATATGGTGGTTGTGCAATATTTTTGTGTGAGGGGAGAATGTATTGCAGCAAATTAAATTAAATATGCAAATGAAAGAAAATGGAAACATTTTTGCGAAAGATATTTGTTTTAAATGGACATAACATGTATTTCTTACACGGTTAAATAGGAGAAACCACTGCCACATTATATCAGTTATGTCAGTACAACAGAACATTTCATGTAATCCAAAAAGGAGTAAGATATTTATGCTGTGCAAAAAGTTAGAACTGGTTAAATAATATTAGCAGGAACATACATATGTATATGATCTAAATTGTCATATTACATACTTCTTGATTAGCTAGTAGGAAAAAAATTCCTTATAGGCATATTATTACATAATTTTCCATTATAGAGTTTATAATATTCCTCTCTAGTACCCAGAGTTACCCAGTGTAAGAATCTGACACTGTTATTCATGTATGTTTAAATGTATATTCTTATTCATTTATGTACATTCATACACATAAGATATCTGACAATATCTTATTTATTTTATGTACACTCATATTTTATGGGTTTTTTTAAACTATAAGTTATTTGTTAAATAATAAAGACATTGGGAAACATTTTAATACAGATATTAACTAATACTCATGATTGTATTTTCTTTTATTCATTTCAATTTCCTGTCTTTAATTACATTATGTGTTCTTGTCACTTGAGAAACAGAAGTTCACTATGTTTTTTGGAAGGAGCCCCAAATGCATCAAAACTATTAATTGAAATTAATTTTATTTTAAGAATTAGCTGTCTAGACTTTCAAATCTTCAAATCCTTTGACTTCACCCTCTCATGTTTCTTCTTCAAGAGTCTGCAATTTTTGATTGTTCTGTGTTGTTTATGCTACTGTCATCTTATGGTATTTTTAATCTTTGAGTTTAATCTTAGAAAAGAAGGTTGAAGTTTTCATAATCATGAAACAGCTCTTAGTACGCTTACTCACCATGTTCAGGAGTAGTGTTAACTGTAAACAGGATCAATACTGCCCACACATAGCTATATTAACCGGGAGGGTGACAGCTAGCTCCTTTCCCACAGCTATGGCTGATTAGTTGTGGGAAAGGTTCATTACAATCTTCTAATTAAGGGTAAAGCCTAATAAAAGCATCTTTGTCTGGAAAAAACAATGTTTGAGGGCAGCTTGTTCCCACCATGGGAATTCAGTAATGCCTTAGAGATGATACAGCATAGGGGGTAGGAGTCATATGAAACAACATTGAAACTTAAAATCACAATGGTGGCATTTTCAATTAAAAGTGTGGGGAGGGTGTTAATCTATTTTGGTCTTTTCAGTGTTTTTCAACAACTATCAGCTTCAATTTTTTTAACAGAAGATACCTTTTTTTCAGAAAGAAACACTATTTAGATCAGCTACCATTAGGAATACAGATACAATAGAAAATTTTAAATGAACAGTGTAATTAATTCAAAATACATACTGTGTTTTATTTCTGAAAACAATCTCAAAAATAAATATGCCCCACTGAATTAATATATTGAAAAACTTTACACATTTAGGTAATTAGCAGGGTTTTTTTTCTATATTAAAAAAGATTTCTAGAGCTCAGGTAGCTTTGTAAGAAGATGCAAGCATCCATGCTAGGTGTGAGAAAAGAATCTACATATTCTGCTTCACAGTTGCATGCTTTACGATCTGAACTGTTATGAAATCTCTGTCCCACTGAAGACAGTAACAGGGCTACCGGATGTCTGAGTTTCACCAAGCATGTTCTTTTTAAATTCCACTGCAACTAAACTACTTTCATACAACCTGTCTTGTAGACTATGACTTTGCTGTCAGTTTGGACAAGCATCTAGCTGTCTACTGTTATTTCTGCATGCAATTGTTAACATAAGGTATAGGAAATAAATGTATGAAGAGAGAAAAGACTTACTGTTTTAATTTCCTGACATCAGCTTTTTCAAATGTTTATTGTTTGACTTTGCTATTGTGGGCTTGTAGGTCTCCTTGAAAATCCTATTATGTTAAACTGAAAATACAAGGCATGAGTACTCACAATGAACATTATTCTTCTGTTTCTGCCTGAATTTAGAAATACTGTAAAAGCATAATTTTGAATATGCAAACAATTATTTATGGATGAGTTAATCTCTATATGGACTGATTCAAGGTTGGAAAACTGATCTCTAAAGATACCAAAGCATTATTTGGGAATCCTGATGGAAATCTCTTTTAAGCCTGTCCCGTAGGTGTAGAGAGCTCATATATCCTCATAGAAGGCCAGCAGTTTATGGTCCCAGACTACAGATGGGATAACTCTGTTATTCATTTTCTTGAGCTACTGTTGTGTCTCCCAACAACCAGGAGTTAAAATATCAAATGTTTGTCATACTAATTTAATGTAAGCTTTAAGGTGTTTTGGTTTTATAAATGTAGTACAATTTGAGTAATGTATTTTTCTAAACATACAGAGGTACTAAGATGCTTACAGAAAGGTACACTCACGGTTAAGATACTGTTTCTGACAATGCAATAGCTTTAAGTAAGAAGCAAAAGTTTGCTACTAATAAGTTAATAGGCTAACTCTGTCTTGCCTACTGACTCTTGGTTATATCAAATTCAGTCAGATGCCTGGCACAGGTCACAGAAATTCAATGGCAACAAAAAAGGCAATGCTAGTTATTTTTTATAACGTATACAATTTTTAAACACCTCAAGATTTACCTTTGTAAATATTCGGAGATAATACATTGCCATTTGTGTATTTATGAACTTATAATAGGTCTGAGATAAAGCGTGAAATTTATACCTTGTTGATGTCAATGAGATTTTTCTTAATGTTTTCAGTCAAATCAGTCTGGACGCACTGGCTCTGTAGAGAAAAATGCCAGCTAAGCATGGAACATGTGTGTAAAACTAGACTGTATTATGGGACAATTACTTCTCAAGAGGCTTAAAAATTATTTACAAAGTAAATTATATACTTTTTTGAAATTTATAGAAAGGTTCCAGTTGGCTTCGTGTTTCTTTGGAATAAGCTATCAAAAAGATTTGTTGAGGCTGCAGTGTACAAGCTATTCTGTGCTCATAAAGTTTTGGATGTTGAACCTCTTGCTGAGAGATAGTTTTGACCAAGTAGAGAAAGATATAAGTTTAATTCAGATTTGGTTTCTCAGTAGTATGTTAAAAATGCAATTATCTCCCAAATGTGAAGTGTTGACTTTCTGGTCCAACAGCAAGGATGATACCAGCAAAATAATACTGACAGGTTTCGTGTCTTATTCAATACAGCATATGTTGAGTTTTTAGCAATAAAACCTGTGCCTGTACTGTTTGGTTCTGTGTATTCACAGGACAGGGCATTGGATAATAAGTTAAATTATAACATTTTAAATAATTACAAGTACTTTTTAAATGTTGCTTTTGTCTTACTTATGGCTCTGAAATAATGAAATATAAAGTACTGCTTTGTACATGTGAATTAGAAATCAATCAATGAAACATTTTTTCAGGTTTCTGGACCTTAATACATCTAAGGACAGTATGTCTGACAACCAACAAAATAAGAGGAGAAGCAAAGAAGGTAGTCTAACCAAAGTTTATATGTACGAAGTGTAACATGTGGCATCTGAAGAAGAAAAAGGACAATGTTAACTTGAAATTTGGCTACTTGTCAAAACCAAGCAACCACAAAAAAAGTTGAAATCAAACTCGGAGTTATTTTCCATGTTTGAGAAGCTCTGAGTTTTGTTTTGGTTTTGGTTTGGTTTTAATAGCTTTCCTATTTTTAAATGTTCTAGTTTTGTAGAGTTTCTGACAATATTTTTCTTACATTTCTGTGCTACTGAAAGAAGAGCTGTAACTGGAATTTTTTTAGATGTTCTTTTTTTCTATAGTACGTTTAATTAATACACTTACCTAAATATCTAAAAATAATTCAGAATTATGCATTCACATTTCCAAAAATTGTAACAGGAAGTATGTATAGGTATCCTAGCCAAATGAAACATGCTCTTTTTTTTTCTGATAGTTACTTCCTGTATTTCTTTGTAGTAATATTTTAATGTCCAAAAATAACTGCATTTGCATTGTGTTACTAGTCAGTGAATTTTACTACTTTTATGTAAATACTAGTGTGTTGCTGCAGGTTGTGGAAGTGGTGTTGCTCTTCAGAATGCAGATAAGATAATGAAAGAAATGCATCAGCCATACAAAGCTCTAGGACAAAACAGGTAAGTAGTATTAATATTTAATTTGCAGTTGGGAAGGCAAAAATGGAGACAAAGCAGGTAGTAGTCTATGAGCAAGAAAAGATTTCTTTAGTGCCAGATGTTATATACAGCTATATAATTTGTGCAGTGTTTCTGTCTTCCCAACATCAGTTATTGGTCATTGCTGGAGGGCAGGATATTGCACTAGATGAACAAATTATTTGGTACAATATGAACATATGGTATATAGTTTTACATCAGCATTTGACTTATTAAATACATACAATTATCTTGCATACAGCTTTAAGATTAACTTAGACTGTATTTCTGTATCTCTTTTCAGTCACAGTATTTATCTTTTTCCGTATTTGGATTTTTCATTCTTCAGAAACCAGGTGACAGAAATCTGAGGTCTGTCTACACAGCCTCTATTATTTCAGGCAGGCCATAGCATATTTTATAAATAACAAAGGCACATCTGGTCTTCAGAATTCTTCTGACACCCTTTCCTGGTGATTCATAAAAAATACATACTGTAAGCAATCAGTTTTTGTCAAGAAGGGGAAGGTGGACAATATGTTTTTCCATTCCTATTGTTGCTTGGTTTACATTGTGTGTCATTCTCACTTGTAGTCAATCTCTGGCATCGCAATGGGATGCTTCCAGGGAGAGCCACAACTTCCCAGGTAGACGAAGAAGGAAAACATACTTTGACATTCTTGGATCTTAGAAACTGCTTGTTCACATTATTCTCCAGTCATATGATTATTTGAACTGAGCAGGCTCCTTCCACTTATTTTCACACTGGATTTTGTTTTTTTGTTTTTGCCTTTTAGCCAAATAGCACCAACATCCAGACTGTGGCCAGATCAACAAGTGGCATGTTTTCCAAGTAAAAATCAGTTAGCATTACAGATGAGACATCGCACTTGTTTACCTTTCTTCCTGAAGAAAGAGAATGTAGGGCGTGGCTTTGACTTCAGCTTTCTGCTACAGGCCTCATGCCCAGAATCCAACTTTTCAAAATCATTTATGGATTTAGATGATTTTCAGATAATAAAAGCACAAATACAACAAAGTAAGTTCAATTTTAAAAGTCACAACTTTTAAATAAAGTTATATATTGCTTATCAAATTACATGACAAAACCTTAGAAATCCTTTTTCTTTAAACTTTGTTGTCTTTATGTCTGTTTGACTTCATGTAAAGTAGACTTCAGCCATGTTGACCCTTTTCTTTAATTATATGCGTGTGTGTATTTGCAGAACGAAGGAGATACAGAGAAGCAATGACAGACTTCACCATTCCTGTTACTCTGTATAATGAAACTGAGCCCACAAAATGTAACGTGTAATTCTCTGTAGGTGGAGTGGGGCCATGATGGCATCTCTTTCACTTTTTTCCTCATACTGGCAATATTAATTAGCCATATACTGAAGCTAGCAAACATCTGAAATTGAGGAGAAATATTTGCTTAAATTATTAGAGTCAAAGTATTTTAAAATTATCAGATTTTATAGTTTTCTATAGAAAATGGATTTGTAAAGTTCAGTATCACAGTTTAATTTCAATTTACAACTTTTTTTCTGCATAGCAGATTTATTGCATAGTCCTGCAACCACATACCAACACAGACAGATTCGTGGTCCCTAGAACCCTACAGGTTGAAATTAGTTTATAAATGAAAATTGTAGTCTGCTTAAGAATATTGAATTAACATTTCATTTGTTTTTATTTTTAAGGGTTAAATATAACAATGCTAAAAACCAGGAATAAGAGATCTAAGGTAAGATGGTATTATGTATAAAACTGAACACCGTTAA
This sequence comes from Burhinus bistriatus, assembly GCA_013397275.1. Classification (NCBI taxonomy): domain Eukaryota; kingdom Metazoa; phylum Chordata; class Aves; order Charadriiformes; family Burhinidae; genus Burhinus; species Burhinus bistriatus. Next base: position 550,396 of record VYXH01012778.1, on the reverse strand, counting down.
AAGTATTATATGCTTTCAAAACCTTAAAAATAGATATATAGAAGAAGTGTAGGTGGTTTCCTCTACTTAGTCTTCTTTTTTTTTGGATGAACATCAAGTATTTTTACATATATTTTTTATATATATATATATATGTCAGCAAATCTTCAGATATATAACAATAATTTGTCAGCGAGATGTTCCATCAGGGATTTTGGGGGGTAAAGGTTTTGAAGTTCGAAAAGATATAAAACCTTTTAAAATGGAAATATATGAGTTAATTTAAAGTATGCACATCCTGTATGTTAAACATGTTAGATGTCTAGTTTTGCCAAATTTAAAAAACCAAACCATTTTCTTGTATTGAGTGGTAATTTAAAATTGATGCCGAATTGAAGAACAGTCTTGATGTTAGATGATTGCTGAAAGTTATTGTGTTTAGCAAATAAAAAATAAGGGCTTAGGATTAAACATATTTGACATGAAATTTTGTGATAAGTGTAAATAGGATTCCTGACAAAACTTTTGTACTTACAGACAAGCTAGCAATTTTACATGTATGTAAAATTCACACCACATGAGCCTTAAAAGTTACAAAGGATCAAATGTACTGTATTTAGAAAAAACAGCAGCTGGGTTTTATGGATATTAATTAATAGCCCTTTGGACAAAAGACTTGACTTACTGAATCCGCTGTATACTTTAGTGAACCCACTACAGAATACAACAGTGTTTGCAGGAAAAAAGTAAAGAAAAGTATAGATGTAGAGTTGTGACAGAAGATCATAAAAAGGGCTATGGAAAAAACATTTCAAATTGAGGGAAATGTTTAAGAAAAATAATTTAGCTGACCTCAGTGTGATTTAATACAGCTTTATTTCATGTCTTAGGCTCTGATGATTTCTAAAGGAATATCATTTGGGATAAACTGAGCATTCATATTAATGCCATACAGACTAGACAAAGCCTTCAGAACTGTAAATTTCAAACCAGCACACATTGCTTTTCCTGGCACATTCAAACCTCAGTTTGCCCTTGGAATGCAAACAAAAATTTCCTGCAGATTGCAAACTGATGTTGAATATAGACATGCAAATGAGTACTCAGAGCATATGACTGTGTGATTATTTCTGTTGCATTCATTTGCATAAAAATATACAGTATATTCAAGCCTAGTTCTTCTCCATTTCCTGTAAAATAAGGAAGAGAAATACTATTTTCAGAAAATTATTCTCACTGTTCATCTGAATAATCTCAACAAAATACTGCAATTCTGAGATCTGTACTGTTTCGAAGATACACAGTACCTTTCAACTAATGGGAAGGGAAGAGAAGGAAGAAGGAAGGAATAATAAAATCCATCCCACACACAACAGACTTCTGTGTTAGCTGCCATATAAAAATGGCCTTTGGCTAGCTATCCATTTGACTTCCCTGAAAGTGAAGTGCAGACTGTGCTTCCAATATACTTAAAACCCTGAGAGCTAAATATGTGGCCCATATAACATGGTTTATGGAATTTTATAAGACTACACTAAACATATAGAAGATCTGTATGTTTAGATTTGTAATAATGTCTTTTAAAACCTATAAATAATTTGTAAGAATTGTTTTCTCCATGGATAAAATAGCATTCTGTTATAATAGTCTAGCTTTTGCTTTTTAAAAATTGCTTACATGAGATCTAGTTCCTTTGGGAATGTAATTGTGGGTGTCAGCACACTTTGGAGGGTTACATAAAAAGACCTAACATACCAGTGTAAGAGCGGTGCTCTCACTCACTGGGGGTGCACAGCAAGAAAGAAACTTTGGCACATGACACTACTGACCAGCCTTTGAATTCCTGTAGCAAACATGCTATGTGGTGTAATAACTTGACAAGATGATTTGTATTTGCGGACGAAGCTTATTATTTGTAAATAATGGAGAATGACTTGTACCTTATAGTAAAGGATCCCACTTTCTGTACTATGAAATACTTAGAAATAATTCTAGATGTGAGAAAATTCATGTATTTTCTCAGAGTTTTGATATTACACTTCGTATTAGGCTAAATATGGAAATATATAAAAGAATAATCTTTTTCTGATTTTTTTTCTTAGTCTACTTGGTTTTTAGCAATTAGATTTTACCTGTATCTGTTGTGTAGCACGTTATTAATGCTTTTTATGGAAATTACAGTTTCATTTGCCACCAGTGACATTTCAGCCTGTAAGAACAATTCATCTTGCTCCTCTAGAGGACAATATTGTCAATGAAAGCACCAACATCAGAAATATTTTGAATATTATGAACTCTATCCCTCAGCCTATAAAACCAGTTACTAAATTTTATCAGTATCAGTTAGACAAGCTATTAAAAAGGCACACTGAAAAGTCATCAGACCTGATTGTGGCTGCTATTTCTGATAAGTTCACTCCAATGAAAGACTTGTACTACTTCAGCATTAGTAACTATTATAAGTACCCTAGCAACAAGAAAGAAGAAATTCAAAGCAATTTAAAAGGGAGGGAAGCTGATGTAGCTGCCAATACTGAAAAGAATGACCGGATGAAGTACCAGTTTTCAGTGGCTTGTCAGAACATAGATCTTATGACCCGAGCCAGTTTCTGTGATGACAGTCATCCCTATTCGAGCCCAGGCAATACTCTGATAAACTGTGGAATATTTACAGCTCAGACAACATTTACAATGTCAAGCGACAGAGATGCCTCGAGAGCTGGCAATGAGGAAAGAAGAGCAGAGAATTGCAGTACAACTGGTCTAGAGGAAGGAAATGCTACAGAGATGATATTGGATTATAGACCACATGAAGATGCTGATAGTGCGAATTTTGTCCTTGACAATCATCATTTGGATTCTTCCTGTAAAAATGAGGTGATAGAGGCCTACCATGCCTTAGAAGATAATCCTGTAGCTGCAGTAATTCCCCGAGTAGAAGTGCAACATCGTTCTGGAAAACAAACAGAAAATAATGTTTGTCTCTCTGAATTTGAAATGGAAAAAGAAGCAATGTCAGAAGCAACTTCAAAAGACCAAAGCGAGCTTGTACCTGTTGTTCATGTTACATTCTCTGAACAAGAACCAGCTAGGGAACCACACATGGCTAAAGAACCTGCCACAAATAAGAGTGTCATTCGCAGCCTGCCTCCTCATGTTACTCAGAGCTTCAACATTCTTGCTCGCAAAGAAAATGACAGAAGTAAAACAAAGATGAATAGAAATAAATATTCATCAAAATCTAAAATGAGTAGCAAGATAAAGATATCTAAAGACTTAATTGTTTCTGATGAGATTTCCACAAAATGTAATGCCAAGAATCAGATTTTCCCACCTTTGGAACTGCCACATGTGCAATCTGAGACTTCCCTGAAGCATCAAAAAAAACACCTTCAAGCAGACAAAGACCGTTTTGCTCAGAGTGCTCAGAAACTTAAAAAGCAAAGTTTCTCCTGCAGTTGCAAAAAGTCAGTTATCTTAAAGAAACCTGTTAGTCCACTTTCTGTACCACATGCACAGTCTGCTTCAAATTTTGTAAATCTCAAATACAGTGACATGTTCAAGAAAATAAATTCAAATGACAAAGGCCCAGGTATTTATGAAATGTTTGGAACTCCTGTCTATTCCCACCTGCGTGAGCTTGATCAATATGAGAACAGATTTTATAGAGATGTTTGTTCTGCTCCATCTGGGAGATGCACTGCTAGCACCTGCAGATCTACCTGCAGTAAAGGGAGAGAGAGCAGCCAAGTAAGAAATACTCAAAAGAGAACATATTCTAAGCCAAAGAAGACCATACTGGGCACTAAACAAAAGCAGAAAGGTTTAATTACAAAGGACGGAAGTACTGAGCTGAGTGACAGCAACACAGAGCAAGATAATGTAATAACTTCTGATTCAGATTTTCAAATAAATACTTCAAGGAGCATGACATTATTTCATGAAGACACAGATCATCAACTTATGTTTTTAGAAGACCCTTCACAATCAACTAAGCAAAATAATTTTTTTTCAAATTCAAACTTATCAACTATTAAAGAAGTTTCTTTGGAGCAGTCTTTAGAGAGTCAGGATATATCCAGCCATCGGAGAGCTGCTACCTGTAGCCAGAATCTTCTTCAGTTCAGTGATAAAGACTACAGAGAATATGTTGCTCTAAGTAGCAGTTTACTCATGACAGACCAGAACATTTGTGTACCCCAGTGCAGGGTGGACATGGATGGCTGCAAAGGCCTGGAATCAGACCAGGCCTCCTTCAAGTCTATAAATAAATGTGAAGCATTGCCCTTTTCAGATGAACTGGAGCATCAATCCTCTACAAAAAAATTAAATCACAGCTGGGCATACACACCTCAAAACAGTGGTTTGGCAAATGAATTGATTCAGCCTTCAGTGGTTCAGACAAAAAATGTTACAAGACCCAGTTTCCAGTCAAGTCAAAACATTTTCTCCTGGGCAGATGATACGGACCTGACTGATGAGTTGCTTTGTTGTCTGGCTGAAGAATTCCTAATGCTTGAAGAAAAAGACATCAACTCTTCAAGAACAAAAAATACACATTCTAAAATGCAAAATATACATACTAAAGAAGAAGAAAATATGATGAATGGAGATGGACCAATAGTAAATAGTGCTCTAGAGAAGGTAAAAGTAATTTCTTGTAACTTGCTAGCTCCTTTGAGTGATGCTTCAACACAAGTTTGGATAAAAGATAGGAAATCTGTGCTCATTAATAATGAAGTCACTTTTCCTTGGCCCAGCTGCCCACTGATTCTTCCAGTGCCCCGCTGAGGATACCCATGTTACAGGCTGCATGTCAGGACACAAGCCAGGTGGTACTAAGGCATGACAGCAATAGCTATCAAGGTTTAAATGATGGGTCAAGATAAACTGAGAAATTGTAGTGAATAAAAAGGTGTGGCTATTTTAACTGAAGAGCATGTATAAAAAGGTGCTGGGGCAAGGCAAAAGCTCTTGAGATCTTGACACCTAAGGAATACAAAAAGACAGTACAAATAGTTCTTGTATATCCAAAAGGGCAATTTCCTTGAATCTCTGAGTGCAACCAGATACTTTTCTAGGTATGAACTACAAGTATTGGCTTATCAGACAGACTCAAGGTTTTTTAATTTATGTTTAATTAAAACTTCAAGCTCAGAAGGCTTAGATTCTGGCCCCCACATCAGTTAAGAACCTTCACCTACTAAGGTGCTTATCTACCAGTATTGCTTCTCCTTGGCCTTGTTAGCTTTTTGTCTATTTAAATTACAAACTTATAAGGAAATTTCTTTCACTACATGTTGATACACTTCCTTATGCTTCTGCAGACACAGGTGCCAATTATACCTCCATTGTCACTTTTCCTGGGGAGATCCATGGCTAGATGGAGTAATTACTACCATCTTTTTGAAGCAGGCTCTTCTTCCTGTGTAGTCATGTCCAAATTGTTTTCATCAGACTTGGATTACATATGTATATCCTGCTCTTTTAAGTGCTCCTTCTGCCTGTCTTCCTGTCAACAGAAAAAGATGTCGTGCTATAATCTTCTGGTTATGCACTATTGTGATATATACTTGAAAATATTTACTTGGTATAGCAATTGTATCAATGAACTGGGCAATAAATGTATATGTATAGATACGCATTCTAGAGAATAGTCATGCCAGGTAAAAATTACTCCTTATGAAAGATGTAAGGATAATATGAAGCCTTTCTTTTCCGCCCTGCTTTCTCCCCACACTGACCATCATCTTCAAGCAGAATTACAGTAAAGCCTTTTTGGCACCAAATGAAGGAAGTGACCTGCTAAACTTTGAGGACTCTGCTAAATTACCAGGAAGCAGTTTAATTAACAAAGATCCTATCATGTGGACAAGAGGTGAAGTCCTTGGAAAGGGAGCCTATGGCACGGTAAGTAAATGTCAATATATTAAGAGATGCTGATTGTCTTTGAGCTACATCTTACCTTATAACTGGTTGTTGTCCTATTCAACAAATAACTTAAATATTTTGGATTATATGATGAGATGTGAAACATGACAAACACAAAGATACTATTTAAAATAAGTAAATACTCAGTTTTGTTTTGTGTTTCATTTTAATAAATGCTAGTTTCATTGTAGGTATACTGCGGTCTGACAAGCCAGGGACAATTAATAGCTGTAAAACAGGTTGTTTTGGATACGTCAGATCAACTCACTACAGAAAAGGAGTATCAGAAGTTTCATGAGGAAGTTGATCTTTTGAAGACATTGAAGCACATCAATATTGTAACTTACTTAGGAACTTGTCTAGAAGACAACATTTTAAGCATTTTCATGGAGTTTGTTCCTGGTGGCTCAATTTCTAGTATTATTAATCGTTTTGGTCCATTGCCAGAAATTGTCCTTTGTAAATACACAAAACAAATTCTACAAGGGGTTGCATATTTACATGACAATTGTGTGGTACATAGAGATATCAAAGGCAATAATGTTATGCTCATGCCGAATGGTATAGTAAAGCTAATTGACTTTGGCTGTGCCAGGCGTTTGGCTTGGGTAAGCCTCAGTGGCACGCAGAGCGAGATGCTCAAGTCTGTGCATGGGACTCCATACTGGATGGCACCAGAAGTTATAAATGAATCCGGATATGGAAGAAAATCAGACATCTGGAGTGTTGGCTGCACTGTGTTTGAGATGGCAACAGGAAAACCACCACTGGCTTCCATGGATAGGATAGCAGCCATGTTCTATATTGGGGCCCACAGAGGACTGATGCCTTCCCTACCTGATCGATTCTCCGGCACTGCAGTGGATTTTGTGCATGCATGCTTAACCAGGTATGTAGATTTTTAACTGAAAAATGAAAGGAAAAATGCAGATAGTTTGTATTGTAGAGAATGTTGATGGGAGCTTAGATTACCTCTTATATGGTACACATGACTGTATTGTAAATGCATAGGTTTTTCAAAACTTCAGGAAAGCCTTTAAATAATAATATACATAAAAGAGTTTTACTCTCTATAATGGTATAAAAAAACTCTCACACAATCTATTTTTGTAGGCCTTATACTCATCATTTACTTTTGGCTGAGCCTGGGCTATGTCAGGCAAGTTGTTTTGAGGACAATATTCTAAATGAAAGAGCTTTCACTTCATTCTTATCTTCTGCAGTAGAAAAATCTATTATCACTGCCAGTCCAGGAAATACATACTTACTTGAAACATAAAGTTCTCTATATAAAAACCCCAAAACACTAGCATTCACCCATTATAAGAATTATTTTTGTGGTGTTTGTTTTGTTTTAAATATCAGCTTTGTCCCAGATGTTTAAATGGACTATCAAGAACTAAGTTCCTGACCTCTATGAGTAGTCTTTATAAAATTAATAGCAGCCTTTTATATATGTCTAAAGATGAGATTTGAGCACTAGAGAGAAACATGTTATTTAGTGGGTATGGCAGTGATCCTGGAGGCAGGAAACCTGATTTCTAATCCCTGGATTAGACTTGTTATGGTATGGTTATGATTCCTGTAGACCATATAACAATAACCAAAAAACCTGTGGACTATATATAGTGACATCATATATACTTTGATTCAGAGAGAACAGTGTTTAAAAGGTAGAAGGAATTGTTAGGTAGAAGGAAACATACCAATACAAAGCATTTACCTTTTCAAATAAAGTATTTAACTTTTCAAAAGTCAGGATGCACTTGTGGTGGCAAAGTTTTAATGTATGATCTCACCATGTCCTAAATATAGATGCCTCTCTGATCCCATCTTCCCCATTAGTTTATTATTTAAGAAATCAGTGTCCTTTACTCCTTACTCCTTTACTCCTTCCCCTGTTTTTTTTCTCCAAATTGAGGGTTCAAAAAGCCCAAATATTGTAATTACAGTACTGTAATTCCATATGGGCTCCTTAACATGCATGACAGATTATGGAGATGACAGAACAGCCTGATTGACACAGGATCAAACAAACAATTGTCACCTTACTTAAATACATTTTTGGTGTACCTGAAACAGCCACATTAGCAGAATTATTGAAAGTTTTGCAAGGAATTTAGAGGAACCAAGAATGATTTCTGTAATAATAAAATATTTTAGTTTTATAATTCATAAATGCCAACAGTCTCTTCCCATAAATCCTGCCTTCCTTTCTACCAGCTTTATCAAAAAAGCTAAAAATGAGTCATGACTGGAGAACTGAGAAAAAAAAAAAAAAGGCTAAGTTTTCATTTAGATTTTACAAACAATTACATCGCTGGCATGCATATTCATTTTATGTACTGATTTTTCAAACCCTCAATGCAGAGATCAACATGAACGCCCTTCTGCTCTGCAGTTGCTGGACCATCCCTTTGTGAAAGGAAGACAGTGAATTTTTCAAAACTCTTGCCAAATGAGTATACATAAAAATTTCCACTTGTGAAAAAAGATCAGAAGGAACTGGACTTAAAAGTGACAGCATACTAGAGACCAATTGTGTACAAGGAGTCTATTATTAGACAGCAGTATGATTAAAGTAACATTTTTTGCAATGTTTGTGCTTATTGGAGTGGGCATTCCTTCACTGTGAACACAGGGCCATGTTTTGTTGTATTTGGAGACACTTTAAGAGAAAAAACCACACATCACATCACCAGTATGTGTCAGGCAAGGTAAGCTGGAATGCCAATTTGTCTGTAAAAACCTATGGAATGTATGCTATTGGCAGAAAGCATTGCGGATCTGAAAGCTCTGCTCAGACTCCTAGATAAGTCATTAAATGTGCCTGTGATGACCCCATAGAACCCCCAAACCATATAACTACATTGGCATAAAACATCCTGAAGCTTTTATTTAGCTAGATGGGCCCTTTAATTTTTAGCTGGTGAAAAAAAATAACTAGTTTTTGCATACATATACCAGCCCTTCGTTACCAAAATACTGTATCACTACGAGGTACTGTAGTGATAATGACAAGAGATACCCAGGTGTACACATGTGCATCTTTATTAAGCTTACATCAAGAGCATTTCCTAGTCTGGCTAGAATTATGAACCTAAACTTTGTGACTGTCTTTTCTCACTGAAGTAGTGCATTTTATGGACAGTTCCAGGTCACAGAACGGTTGAGGTTGGAAGGGGCTGCTGGAGATGCTCTAGTCCAACCCTCCTGCTCCAAGCAGGGTTGACTGAAGCAGGTTGCTCAGGCCCTTGTCCCGTTGGCTTTGAGTATCACCAAGGATGGAGCCTCCACAGCCTCTCTAGGCAACACGTTCCATTCTTCAACCACCCTTGTAGTACAGATGTTTTTATGTTTGAATAGGCTGTCTTGTAAGTCAAGTTGTGCCCATTGCCTCTTATCCTGTCACTGGTAACGCCGAAGAATCTGGCTCTGTCTTCATTACGGCCCCTGTTGGGTATTGATACACATGGATACAATTCCCCCTGAACCTACTCTTTCATCACAAAGTGGCACGTTTTCTGTGTTCAGAGTGATGCGTTCTAATTCTCACCCTTCTGTTTGCTGATACAGAGCAGCAAAAGCATAGGAGCATTACCTTTCTCTTGTTTGCAAAGGCTGTAAAATGCTGTTTTGAATTACTAGCCACTCTGCTGCTCTTTTTCAATCTCCTTAATTTGAAATAGAACAGCAAATTTGATTCTGAAACTTGAACTGTTTTGAGAAACACTCCAGTGAGCACTATGTAATTAGATAACATGTAACAGTCTCCAGCTGCACTGCAAAAATAATTCTAGTTAGTGTAACTAATACTAACTGCACAAAATTAAATTTGAAGAACATTATTATATGTTACTAAAACAAACAAAAAATCAGGTATTGGTATTTAGATTGTCCTCTTTCTGATACAGCTGCTTCCTATTTTTCAAATTTAAAATTTCAGGGGAATGAGACACTGTAGAAAGCACAAATTGGTTTCACCGCATCAAAATGTGGTGAACCTTGTGCCTTTGTGAGCACCTGGGCTCCAGAAAGAGATGCAGTAAAACTCAGCCCTACAACTGTTAAGGGCTGAGCTCTCAAGCATTCAAGACCCTGACTTCAGTGCCAGCAGTAACAGGAAAATTAGAGTTTCACAAAAAGGAAAGAAGGAATTCTAAGTTTTATATGAAATCAACTTTCCCCAGAGCGCTAAACATTTTAGTTACTTAAATAGCTTTCAAACTTTGTTTTATTCCAGTAGCCTGACTTCAGAGTTGGCCTAAACTTTGTAAAAGCAAAGAGAAATCAGTACTTCTAGCAAAATTCTTTATTAATAGTTTCTGTAGGTATAACGTCACATAACAATGACAGAGTATTATGCCACTATAAGAGAAATCCTAACATTACAGTAATCTTCAAAGTTCAAACAGTTAACAGTCCCATTTTGAGGAATACTGGTTTGTTCTCATGTCAAAACTCCATGGCAACTTCATATTAAAGTATCTTCACGTTAAAGCACCTTGCAGAATAAAGGTAGGAGCCCTGGCGTATGAACTCAAGTGGGACGTACATAGTTCCATGATGTATGTTAATTCTTCTCAGAGTAAGGTAGCCTCCAACAAAGCTGCAAAGTAAATATGAGTTTTTATTTAGCATGAAATGAAACTGAGGTGATGGGCATAAGCAGGGAAAGAATGGGAATGCTCTAGGATATACAGTTAATTAAAAAAAATCTCAGAATTATCTAACCCCCTCCTTATGCACATCTTCTAAGCAAAACTAACAATCTTTTGTTAAAGTCTGAGTTCGCCAATATTAATGTTATTAGTTATTAGTTATTAGTTATTTGCAATTTAAATGTAATGTTTAATCCAGCTAATTACACTAAAATTAGTCTCCAACTTAAAGGTTTGTAGAACTGTCACCTGAGTTTTTAATCAAAATGTGAAAGTGCATTTTTGCTTCTGTTTAACCAGCCTTAGAGAATGAGGTGGTTGTTGAAGGCCAGCACTTGCAACAAAGGTATTTCAGCTTAATGATGCTGGAGAACAGGGGAGACACGATTTGCATGCCAGCCCCGTGCTCAGCGCAGCTAAACTAAGAAATAGGGTGGTTTAGGGTGCCTTGGGGCGCTCGCCTGAGTCCAGCCTAGTAGAACATTCTCTAAACAAGTCTAACTGTGCATATTTCTTACTTGGCAAGATCATAGATTTTCACATCAAAATCCAGGTGATTCAGATACCTGTAATAAGGGGAAAGGGTGAGAAACTTTGAAATCCTTCTTGAAAACCTTCAATGAAAAGTGACTCAGTGAGAAGAGTCACGCTTGCTTAATTGTAGTATTTGAGCAGGGCAAGCCTTACCGTTGTAAAAAGGGTATAGTCTTCAGTTCTAAAAACAGTGAAGAACCCATTACAAAGTATGCAGGCTGCCAAGTAGTAGGTACGACCACTTTGCTGTGATGCCAAGTTTCCTCAAGCTTAAATTTGAGAACCTTAAAATACACTGTAAGGGATAACTAGTATTTCTTTATGCAGTAATATTTAAAGGTCTGAGCTATTGCTCAAATCCCAGGACAAGGGAGGGTTCTTAGGCATGCCAACCCAGCTAATTTACACTGGTCTTGAAACTACAAACAGCACTAGGACGTAAAGATTTGCATCTCAGAATACACGCATCAACATTTCTTCTCAAGGAAGCAGACATTGAGCCCAGAAAACCCAGTGTCTTTTGAGATTGACTTCAACAATTAGTACTTTTTCACAAAGCTCAGCAGGAACTGATGCCATTTTCTAAACCCCTCTTATCAAAACTCTGGTGAAAAAGAACCAGAGTTCTCCTGAGGAAGGGCTTTCAGTACACAACACCCCCCCCAACTTGCCCCAGGGACCCGCATCAGGAGTCAGCTTCAGAAAGGGAATTTTACAGCTGTTGTCAAAGAACACAATCTCTGAAGTATGGGAAAAAATGGTGTCGTAAGTGCAGGACTATAGAGGAATCAAACTCGCATACTGAAAATTTTAAGATTAAAAATTTGAGTTTGATATGTCCACCTTAGGAGAGGCTAGAGAAAGTCATTCCCAGTACCACTGCGAGAGAATGCTCCTGGCATTAATTATATATTTTTTTAAAAAAAGGTGTAAGGGAGTTAAGCATTTCGAGAAAGGAGGAATTAATTAGGTAGTTCAGTTTGGCATAACTTTCAAGTCTTTTAAACATTTATTTTTAGAACCGATTATAGGAATGTGCATTTACATCCCAATTAAAGAAAGCAAACAAAGTGTTTGCTCAATCCCCTTCACTGCAAAATAAGGATTGGGAACGTTTTCCCTGAGGTCTTACAAAGATCCTTGGCATGCTCTTGCCACCCACCCCCTCACCCCTTCCCCCCACTTCTCACTGCTAAAAAAAAATATATATATATATATAAAATCAAGCATGGCCAGCCACTATACAACAAAATTACAGGGTACAGCCTCTCAACCCCAGAGCAGAGGGAAGGAGCAGCTTAAGATGGCATAACACTTCTAGAATTCGCTTTTCAGGTATCAAATACCTGATCACCGTAACATAAAGGAAGCAAAGGAAACCAATTCGACTTCAGACTTTCAAGCATTCCACTATCTGACTGATTGGGTAAAAACCAGCAATGTTTTGCCAATAACTGAAAAGGCATCTTCTTTGTGTTTACAAATGAAGCTGGACAATTAAACATAGTAAAATGGGATAATTTCTGCACAATAGAGGTGAGGTAGGGAATTTTATTGAAAATACTTTTTTTTTTTTTTTACAAGTTCTTAGAAATAAAGTTGTTTTTTCTAATCTCACACAAATGGCTGTACCTCAAAAATTCAACTATGCTAATATGAAACATTTATATTTACAGTTAGCCAAAAGAATATACAGAACTGCCATTTTATGCAAATACCGAAATACCGGATCACAGTGAGATACATTACTTCAGCACTCCCACCATTAGGAACAGATTAAGGTTCAACATACGAAAGAATCTCACTAGTCTACAAACCTCTTCTCTCACAAAAAGGGAAGATTTTTAATAGTGTTGTAGCAAGGTCTCCACTACAGCGTCATTTTACAAATTGCATGATGCATGTACTCAAATTTCTAACAAAACCATCTGGAATCAACGTGATGAACAGAGTAAGAGTGTTGTCTATTAGCCTTTTATTGCATTTATTCAGTCATTCACTTGTGAGGCTGATGCCGATCCCATGAAGTTTCATTAATTTCCAACACCTCAGCCAGGCTGCAAGTCACACAATTCACGGATTGGCAGTGGGATTCACTCAGGGAAAACGAGCAGCACCTTG